>JBCEZV010000019.1:4924891-4934959 GCA_039654365.1 Cataglyphis livida
GTTAACGATATTCGCGCTAGGAAATCGACTCGCAAATCTTATTTCTTACTTGCTTTCGCGCTTATTCATACGGACATGATCGATCGCGATCGACGCCGGTGTCTGTGCATTTTTCACGTGGTTCTCTTTCGCGGTTTGGTCTCCGTCGTATCATTCCGGTCTCTGCATTTACGTGAACGGCGAAAAAGCGGACGCGATCGCATCCTACCTTCTTGTCGACAAGCCCCAATCGGAATTCCGAGGAGACGCGTGGAATCGGCGCAGGTAGCACATAATTCCGCGATCGCGATCTGGCGACCGTATATGAATCGTATACTTTTGTGCTAAAAGAGGGAAACAATCTCTGGGAGCCGCGAATAGCAGCGACGGCGGTCAGCTCGTTCTCTTGGTGCACCGGGAATAAAAAAAAACAACGAATTCTTGAGATGAACTAAATGACGCCCGGAGTTAACCAAGCGAGTTAGTATATATTAACAGCGTACACATATCGCGCTCTCTCAGAACCTACCGTCGTGGAAGTAATGCTGATAGCAAACAGAAATGCGAAAGTGTTGAGAAAGTGCAAGTGGCGATAAACAAACGCTGCGTATAAGCATTGATAATTAAATAAAAAGTGAAAATTATACAAAAAGGTTAAATTATTAAAATTGATATCAAAGAAAAGAAAAAAATTTAAGAATAGATTAATATTGTTATTAATAATAACATTTTAGAAAGTTATTGATAAATTTTGTCATATGCAGTTATCTGTTTTTTTATTAAGAATCCTTAATATTTAAACCATATCTTTAACATTTGTCCTTTTTATTTTTATTTCTTAATTTATTTCTATTTCCATTTTTTAATTTCTATCTTTTTATAAATTTTTAATTTCTTCTATTTCTAATTGTTATTTTATAATTTCTATTCCGTTTTATTGTATTATTTTTCATATATTTTTCCTTTTATTTTCTCTTTTGATTCATTATCATTTTTTAATTAATCAAAACGATGATAATATTATCAGCCGTTTATTTTGAAAGTATATATATTAAGAAATGTAATATTATTACACAGAAAAAGAGAGAGAAAAAGAGAAAGAATTGTTTCAACAAATCACATGCATAATAATATATAGATAATAAACGATTTAAATTATAACTCACGAAATAATTCGATTGTAAAGCTTTATGTTTACGTATCATAAAGAAAGAAAAAAATGTGCTTACATCAGTGAATGCTAATAAGTAGTTGATAATATGTCTGTGTAGAATGGTGGCTGTGGTGGTTACTACTACCAGGATGTTTAGCATCGTGGACGCGTTATGTCGAGGAGTACGACTTTATTAGAGTGGCCAGGTGTGATGCTCGATGCGGGGAGAATTATCCCGACGAGGTATGTATATGATGGCACGTGTTGTGCAAAGATTACTTCATCTTATCTCATAACATCTGTAATATTGTTATTGCTGACAATATATTGTTTTTTCGAATAACATTGCTCTTTATAATATATCGTTATAAATCTCAATATAAAATTAACATATGGAAAATGCGTTTTCCGTATAAAATATTTTTCGATATTTTGAATTTCGTTGGAAAATATTTATATGCGTCTAAAGTGCATTTTAAATAAACATCGGATAGAAAAATATTATCGAAACACTATTATATTTGAAAGGATTAATGTCACAGGATAGAATATTAGCATCGCATCGAACAGCCATTATCCCTCGACAAGCTCGAGCATTGGCGTTTATGGCATCGATCTGCGCGTCGCAATCAGCCGAAATAATCAGTTCGATTAATCAACGCGCTACATTGTACACGCCGCTGTCCGAGTGGAAATCGATTTTAATTTCGATGGCCGATTCGACACTCGATAGCGCCGCTAAATAAACTGGTTTCCCGCAATGCTTTGTCGCGTCCCGAGAGTCGCACAGACGGCGCTCGTCGATGATTCATCCGAGGTCCTTGTCCAGGTTTTGCGGGTTCTCGCTCGTGTGTAATTAGTTATGCGAATCCCAAGCGTCCCTGAGTCCGCGCCCACTTGAATCATCGTCACGCTAGACGATTTATGAGGCACGCCGCGCCGTGGGACTTGACTCGAACGATATGCTAATTCGGCGGTCAACAACGGCGGATCGATATAATACCTTATTTGGGCCATCTTAGGCCAAAAGAAAACTTGCACTTCTCAAGAAACGATTTCTCGGAAAGTAAAGGCATTATCCAACCGCTGTAATCATGGTTGACATTATAACATTCTCTTCCGAATTTCCTACGTATTTTAACAAGAAGAATAAATATATTGACATTATTTTTGTATTCTCCGTTTTGAAATAGTGATGATGTTTCTGAATTTCTGCATCATTGAATACAGGCTTGTGAATCGAATTTTTCTAATTTCTGTAATACCTGCGTTTCTGAGACCATTCGTCTGCGTATCGCAAATGAAAATAACGCGTATTTATTAAGCGGAAGCATAAAACATTTTAATTGGCATCGGCGGGACGATAATGATATGAAAGAATACGAGCAATAACACTCATTGACTTACCAGTAACTCACCACCGGCGGTCTTACCGCGCATTATTGCCATTTTTTTTTTTTTTTCGCCGGCATATATACACACGTCATTACGAGCCCGAAATGATTCCGAGAGTCGATGGGCAGGGTGGATGAGAAGAAATGACGAAGAGATAGCCCCCGAGCTCTGACCAGCGGCCGACAATAAAGTCCCGAAGTAATGGCCTATAAAAGGATTGCGCGCGCGAGCGGCAACGCACCAAGTCCGGATGCGCGCCTATAGCGCACTAGAAATGTATCTTCCGACATTATCGGAAACAGGTTCCTATCCCGAAGCACCGGTCAATCAATCTTCCCAATGGCATTCGATTGTATCCGCGGCGCGCTTCGAGAATTTCGCGAGTGAATGAGAAGACTCTTCACTTTTCCGACTTCGTTTCTGCCTTCGATCTCGATCGTCCTTGATGACGAAATTAATCCTTCCGTACCTTCAATCAACGATGGATGCCTGCTGTAAGAAAATATATTTAAGTTAGCGAAATATATTATAATTATGAGAGATTGAATACAAAAATGAGATAATTTATAAGATTTGTTCTAGAGACGAGGAGACTTTGTATGAAAATAAACTCGCGAATTATTACCTCTCATTTTAGTGCTGAACCTTTTACAATTATTGATCGATAGACCAATATAAACTATCTTGGTAACTTCAATTTCCTTGGTGAAAGTAAAGCGCAGCATTTAATGTGCCAATTTAATAGATTAACCATTACTTTTCCAATTATTTTCAGAATAAACTTTGAAACACTGGGCAGTTTCTATTTTATATAAGACTAATATTTTTTTTAATTTGTAAAAGTAATTCTATCTTTTTTTGGCTTATATTAGTTTGCATTTATTGGCATATTTTTACGCCATTGGATATGTGAAGTATATTTATAAAGTATTCATCTTTCGTCATTCCAGTCAAATATGTTCTATCAAATTTAATCACGTCTCATTTCTATCTTTGCGCTGCCTATGTTATATAACCTTCCGCATTCTTTTAATATCGCTCACTGCTACTATAATTAGCTGACGTAATAGTGGCCGTTGAACTTTGTTAGGCAATTAAAAACATAAAGATAGGCAAATGTAAATTCCATCCCGATATGAAACACACGGTATATTATCGGATATTAATCATTGATTATTTATATAAAAAAGTGAAGAAACGCAAAAAAAAAAAAAATAATTAACATATAATTAATTTTGTTAGCACAACCGTCAAAAAGGAATTCTGCTGGTAACTTTCTGCACGCATGTTATGGAAATATTAAAAAAATCGAAGAGAGAGAAGAGATGCTTGCTGTTATTACAATTAACTTCATTAGCGTGATTGTCATTACGGAACTTCATTTTGGAAGTAACGTTTATTAAGCGGGCATGAATTCCTCGGTATCTCAATGCGGCGGCGTCCTTTAATATGTTGATGAAAAAAGATAAACCGCCGCCGTTATAACAATCGACTTCGTTAGCGCATTCGTTATATCGTGGAGGACTCCACTGGGAACTCCACCGTTCGCCGATCAAATGCAAGTATCCCGTACGCGGCGCCCTTTCGATTGTTAATTATCGGTGTCGTCGCTGAGAAAAGAATAAGTGGGAAGAAGTGAAGAAGTGAAGAAGTTGCAGAAGAAAGAAGAAGATAAAGAAGAAGCGAGAAGAAAACGACACTGGCAAAACGCCAATGGGCAATATAATTTTCTTAACGACGTCGATCGGCGGCCAACCAATTCTCGCGATGAACTTCGATCGAAGGCCGCCTCAACCATACCGATCTTAATGAATACTTCAAACCGCGAAGTCTTTAATTGGGATAGCCTACCGATGCGAGAGAAAGAGAGAAAAAGGGACAAGAAAGGGAGAAAGAATGAAAAAAAAGAGAGGGAGGTGAAAGCGGGAGTGAGAAGGAGCAACGATCGGCTTGCATGATTTTTCAGTATTGCCGATCGACACTATCGCCGATCTTTGCGGCGGACTACATTAGTCTCCTGCCATACCCTAATCTTCGCGATCACTTCACGACGGCCGCGCGCTTCGATCTTCACGAAGAAGCTCTCGACTGGAACAGATTGACCCTTGTACGTCTTTGGTTCGATCGATGCGGAGGGGGAGGGAGGGAGAGCGAGAGAGAAAGAGAGAGAGAGAGAGAGAGAGAGAGAGAGAGAGAGAGAGAGAGAGAGAGAAGAGCAAGATCTGGTGAACTTCATTAGCCTCCTTGTATACTTTGATCCGCGCGATCGCCTCGGATATCACTCAATGATCTCGGCGTGCATCGGCAAAGTTAATTCTTCGATCGTGACGACGCTTCATCAGATCGCCCTGTTCGCTCACTTCGGTTTGCTCTTTTCACCCTTTTATGTCCTGCAGGCGATTATCACTCGCGATGCGAGCATTGCGAAACGGTCGATCGTTATTTCTTTTGATGGATATCGAAAAAAGCGTGACAGAGAAAATTGCAAACGGATACCTTCAGCTTTTAAGATTGCATTCTGTACTTAAAACTTGAATTCTGTGTCTAAAAATAATTTTTACATTAATATCTGTTTTTTTTTTCCACAAGTTCAATTTATATATATATATATATAAATTGCAAATGTGATGGAATGATAAAGCAATCCTTACAAAATAACCATATCCTGTTTCGTAACAATACCGATGATATTTATTACGTAGCAGCCTGCATAATAGTGCGCCTTCTTTGTCGCACTTTATATTATCTGATATCACCGAATCACACGCAGGCGTAACTTTATTGGAGAATGGAATTCCTGTCAATGATAAATAGAGCCTTTAGATTAAACTTTCTTGCGGTATTACTGCATACACAGCGATTTATATATAGAAATTTATGATATATAAAGATCTATGATAAGTTCAAAGTAATTACGTATTTTATAATTTTATCCGTTCTATTACAATGTTCTATATTTATAATTTTATATAGTTCACACTCTTGCACAGCGAACGCGTGATTTTATTCAGCGGAACGATCGGCGCGGATTCTCGAGGGATATGTCCTAAAAAAAAAAAAAGAGTGTAGAGCCTGTAATAAAAGGGCATCATAAATACGTATGATTTCACGAACAATGCCGATACTGTCGACGAGATGCGATTCTCGCGATGAAAATCCGTGAACTTTATTGAACTTGGTCAACGGCCTCGGGTGGGCACTCGATCGACGACGACGTCGCGGATCTCTGCTAAGCTCTGCTCGCAGTGCTCGCTTCTCCCTGTAAAAAAGTAGGCCAATAAGTAAGTGAACCAGTTTCCCCGACTTGCAATGATATATGTCGCGGTCGCAGCAGCGCGATAACAAGTACACGCTCCCGTTGTCGGGCCGCAAGAAAGCTTCCTCTGGATCTCCTGCGGGAAGAGTCCGTGATTGAAAATCTCATCCCGCAGTACGTTAGGATTCTGCGCAGATTGTCGAATCTCTGAATTTCTAGGATACTTAATAACACAACTATATGTTTTAGTACTAATCATGACTAAAACGGACCGTTTCGAAGAAAAAGTGAAAAAAAAAAAATTTTTTTTTTCTATTTCTTCTCGAATAATTACGCAATATTTTGCGTGCTTTAAATGACACTTTAAAAATTTTTAATATTTCATGTAAATTTATTATCATTTTATTGTCTTAGTTCGTTTATTGTTTTTTTTTTTTCTTTAATACATGATGCACATGTTTCTTTACGCAAAATCTTTCGCTTATATTATATTAACACAAAGCGCAATAAATAAATTATATAATGTCATTGACAATATCGTATTTTTTATTTGTATGTGAATTATGGCTTATAAAGAAGTTATTTGCACGGTGTTATAAATCTTTTGCTATTTTATAGCATTTACTCAAAATCTTATTCCTTAGAATTTGTTATTTGCTATTTAGGTTAACAAATAACGTAATATGTGAGATATGTTTTTATGTGTGTGTGAGAATTAGCTTTATTGGTTGTCTAAAATGACCATCAATAATGTGCTGATTACATGTCACGAAGTTTGATGGCATAAAGTGCCATATAACGTTCTCGTCAAGTGCGCTTATTTGCAACGAGAATAACGCGTTTCCCTGTACAATGAGATTCTTTATGGACCATCGATGGTCATATGCGCGCGTGTCACTGATGACAGCAGATTATAAAACAAGCAGCATCCGATATGGCACTGCGAAATGAAGCGCAAAATGTTTATCGCGTATCGATCGTAAACAATTATTAGCAATTCTATCTTCGGCAATGTCGGCACGTCTATTTAGAAGCTAATAAAGTATGTCACAAGTATGAAAATTCGATACGATGCACTTACTTTATAACGAGACTTTAAAAATTTGCCCCGAGTCTCGCGCTATTAAGCTTAACTTGTACTTTGTAAGGCTCTATATGACGCTTGTAATCATACATCTTATTGCGCCGTCGGCGCTTATCTTATATGTTGAATTTTTTTCGATCAACTTCATCGGGCCGGTTCTCTCTCGCGTCTACATTGTACGAAAATAATGACGGGATAAAAACACGGCATCGCGCACCAATTCGAACGTGCATTAAGTTGAAATATATATGAATAGGCACCTTCGTCCTGACGATCGGGAATACGCCTCGGGGATCGTTTAAAGGATCCGGACTCGCATTTCGCATCGGAACAGAGAAGCGGCAGTTTCGTAACTATGTAGCGAGAACTGGCTTCCACGAAAATGGCAGGGAAGCTCTCAACCGCGGGAGAACTCGATATCGGCGGCAATTTATTGTATTTTTATTTTTTTCCGGCAATTGACCGTATCTTTTTCGGTATCGACGGGATTGGATCGGATCGCGAATGGAGGAGATCAGGAGTGCTCCGATTAAGACGGCATGCGGTGAAGTTCGAACCGACCTTGATAAACCCGCCCGCGGAATGAGCGGTAAAGTAACAGCCTTACACGTATTATTGAACGAAATGATGGTACGAGATTGGTAAAGCAATATTTTTGGACTTATACCAGTTTTCGCGAATCATGATTCTGACAGGATAAAAATTTTTCAAATATTTTCTAATCGCAAAATCTTAAAATCCGTATCATATTTTGTGTCTCAAAAGTATTCTAAAATTATAATAGAATTACTGTTTTATCATTGTGTCGTAGTGCATGGAAAACTGCCTAGTGTCAAATTATACAAAACCCGGTTATTGCCCCGAGAGAACGTCCATGACGCCCTTCGAAGCTGCCTGTTTAATCGCCTGCGTCGATGATTCCCGTTGTCCGGATTTGGCCAAGTGTTGCTCCCACGATTGCGGTATCACGTGCATGCATCCTGTCGGTCTGGACAATCGAAACGGTGAGTGTAACAGCGCGATCAGTGCCTTGAGACAAGACATTTTGTGTCAATCAGACTCCTTTGACAGATACAAACATGCTATATTATTATTTTTTAACTTTTATTTTAAGTGGACTCCACTCTAACATATGTAATTTAATAATTAATCATAATAATATTAATAATAAAAATGACAAATTTAATTAGCACCAATAATGATTTACATCGATATTTTCGTTATAAGAAAATTGATCAAAGATTTCGCAGATAAAATAGATTATCAGAAATTAGATTTTAAAGATCATACACCTTTGCCATGAGCTTATTTGAATCATAATATTTAATTTAAATTAGATCTACCAGCTGTGCCGGAGAATCTACAGATACAACAACAGAAGAGAAACCAGGTGCTTCTGACGTGGCGTAACGGCAGGCCGGGAGTCAGCAATGTATCTGTCAACGAGAACGATAATGACGCGGTTCGGTATCTAGTGGAGGAGCGTCATCTCGTTGGTCCTAGATACTTGGAGTCCAGATTAAGTTCCTGGATCGTTTGTCACGTATCGACAAAGCCGCACGCGACTCTTCGGGGCAGATTAAAGACGGGACACTGGTATCAATTCCGTGTGGCAGCCGTCAATGGAAATGGATCGCGCGGGTATTCGCAACCCTCCAGACCTTTCAAAACAAAAGGTGCGTATATTTAAAGATGATAAGAGTAAATCAATTCGCAATTATTTATCGTGCTGGATGAAATGTTCAAGCTAAAAAAAAAATGATTCTTGTAAATAATTTAAAAAATAAAAAAGTAGTTTTCTGAAAAATAAATAAGTTTCTTTGCAGAAAACTGATATATAGCTTGAAGAGAAAATTTTTAGAAAATACCAAGAGCATTTATATGTATAACATATTATACATATATACATAACACATCACTCAATAAGTCCCCGGTCTGACATATATGGCAACATTGTGGACAGATCCACGTAATTTCTAAAAAAAAATTTGTTTTTCTTAGTTAGACCGGAGACTTATTGAGTGATGTGTTATTATATCCATTATAAATATTATAACATTATAATTAATATTAAAAATATATTATATCATATATATATATATATAAAACATTATCAGAAAACATTATCAGTAAAAAAATATAAAATTGAACTTCCAAATGTCATAAGTTTTTACATTCTAATTTATTAGCCGTTATATACATATATTGTTAAATAAAAATGTACGTTTTATCGTCGGCTAAAATTGGTATCAAATATTCGTAGAACACTTTGTTCATCATTTCTGCATTGTAAATTGATTGACATAAGGGAACAATAATTTAAGGATGTTATGGAAGGCTAGAGCTATTATCGTTGATCGTACAAACTTGTGGAACAACTCGTTTCTCACGCAAGGTCGACACGCTTCGCCGAAGAAAATTTACCTTTGAATACGTTTGTATTTGTTTGTTAACTGGGAATTCGGGTCATTAACCCGCAGCGAAAAGTTCCAGAGTCGTGTTAATCGCTTGCGCAAATCGCCACGGTAAGTATATTACTTACCATTGGCCTCTCGCACGCAAATTCAACTTCACAGACCAATGGCCAACGTGAGAATAAACATTGAAAGGATTCGACAAAGAAAGATAATTGTGATCATGTGCGAGTCTGAATATTAGTTTAATTATTAATTAAGCAACATAAATATAAATTAAAGTGTCAATTATTTTGAGCGGCTGTCTCTCTCAAACAAATCGTTAATACATTTTCTTATAAATTTTCCATTTCCATCGCAACCATGTCAAACAGGTTTAATCTATAAAAATCAAATGATAATTAGTATGACGAACGCATCAACAGATCATGCAAAACCGGATTAAGTGTTCAAGTTATTCTAAAGTAGTTAAAAAATAAGATAAAAATCAAATATCCTGGCGGTTATCATTCTACATCAACCAAGCCAGAATGTTTCTTTTATTGTTTCATTTATCATTTATTTCTTGAGATTCCCTTGTATGTATAAAATTTCCTTTAATTATTATTTCCTTAGATTATTAAAAAAATAAAAAAAAAAACTGACGCTCTTCCTACATTTCACAAATAGTAATGACAATTTCTATCTCTCTCTCTCTCTATTTTTCTTTCTCTTAATCATAACATTCTATGTTTTGATCCATTTTATTGTTTTTATATTTTAGATATGTAATTATTATACAAATAAA
>JBCEZV010000019.1:4935059-4948676 GCA_039654365.1 Cataglyphis livida
TTAGAGAATTAAATGAAAGAGAAATATAATTTTATGCTATGAAAAAGTTGTCAATTTTGAAATTTAATTAATATTATATATTAAAGAGCAATTACTTTAGTGCGGCATTTTGTCAATCGTTGCAGAGCCGCGAAATCCGAAGGAACCGCAAAACTTGACCTTGTCTAATGCGCGTCTCGTCGGCGGAAAGCTGCGTATTAACCTACGATGGGTTAAGCCGGCATCGGATGTGCCGATATCGTTCTACAAAGTGTTTTGGAGCAGACTCATTCACGGACCAACAAACGATTCCATTCTCGTCTACCACAAGACGATTCTCAAAGTAAGCTTATTAGCAAATCAAGAAAATTTATTTTAATGATTATCTTATTTATGAAAACTAGAGAGCAAATATTGCGCTAAATAAATATATATAATCATAATTAATTAATTGTTGCTTTATGCAAATGTGCAAATGTTTTAAACACAGAGTTCGAGCGGATAAAATTTATAAGATTTATATTTTAAACCGATAAGCTTCACGAAAGATGAAATAATTTACGAACGTGATCCATTTTAACTCTAAACGCTCGAACTTTTACCGATAATCTTAACATTCTTTTGACGTAATTACGATATTCGTGCCGCGTTTTTCAGGACAAGACATGTTATGAACTAAAGAATCTGGAGCTCAAGTGTCAGTACTTTCTGCAAGTGCAAGCGGTGGCGGTTTACGGCGGTCGGCGTCTGACGTCGCGCAAGGCATCCAAGGTCTTCAACAGCACAGACTACATGGCATACGGTAAGGTATCAAACTGAATCATCTTCGGCGCGATAAGCTCATCAGTCCTCCCCTCAGTCTCCCTTCTAAGTCCAGTGTAGTTGGGATAACCAACGAAAGCGGTGACCTTTCATTGAAGCCGACGTCGGGAGACGTTCTCGCAGGTGCGAGCGAACCCAGGCCGGCCTCCACGTGCGTCGCATGAACTGTCAGTGTGGAGAAGTCAAGGCGCGTTTAGTTTGGCCGACGAGCGACGATATCGGTGCATATAACGTCACGTGGCAAGAGGAATCGTGCTCACGCGAGAAAGGCTCGGAACGATGGAAATCTGCTACTTGGAAAACGGTTCAGGTACAACGATCTCAGTTTCTTCTGTCTTGTATTCTTATAGGAATAATATTTATTGCAATTATTTTTATCTCCGTAAAAAGCGTACAATGTGAAGTATATTAAGTTTGATTTCGAATTATATAAATGTATTTATGTATACCACCGGTATGTAAAGAGAGAGAGAGAGAAAGAGAGAGAGAGAGAGAGAGAAAGAGAGAGAGAGAGAGATAATAAATATAAATGAATCAAAAAATAAAAAATTTTAAGATCCAACTTATTATCACAAATAATTTCAGACATCATATTATGATCTACGGCAACTTCGAAACGACTGCATGTACAGTGCAACTGTGCGAAACATATTGAAAAACGGCGAGATCGACGATCATGGGACCAGTATAGAATTTTACGCGACCGGATGTCAGGGCGATCAGAAGCGAAAATATTCGCGGCGGAAGACAGGACGATGTAAGAAATCGTCCAGATCAAGAAGGCAATTCTCCGGTCTATTTGTGATATAAATTTGCTGGCTGCGTATGTGGAGCAGATAAACTATAATTGTAATATTCATAATATATGAATATTTTAATAATAATCTTTATGGAGATTATGAATATTGTTTTAGCATTATTGTTTTATCATCTTATATCTTATTCATGTGTTTTAGTTTTTTATAGATCAAGATATTTATTCTTTTACGATTTAATTATATAACATGATATATGATATATTTCAAATCGATTTATATTTTTATGTAACATAAAATTTTTATAAAAATCAAATTGTGCGTGCTTTACTTAAAACTCATCATCGCCTATGCTTATAACAATTAGATTCTAATATCAAGATTAATCATTTATCAAAATAGAATTTCCATATATTTTATTGCTTTATTATCATTAGAGATAATTTTTTTTATCACTAACTTTAGCTAAATTGCTATTTGATATTCTTTTTTATTGAAACAAACATTAAATTTCTGTGACATGTGAAAAGTTATAATATTTTCAACTTATTGATTATTATTTTCTTACCTGCAATAAAAAGCTTTGCTATCTTATTTAACATATTTGCAGTAATTAACATTTCTTCCTGTCACTTTTTAATTATTTTCAAACACAAAAGAGTAATTGAGTATGCTTGATTTATAACCTAGAATATAATTTAATAAAATCATGAGAAAATTTTTAATATTAATATTATGTAACTGTAACAAATAATATTATACATATAAATCTTACTGTCATAAATGATGGTAACGAGAGATTGAACCTTTTAATTAAAGCAATTTCACACTTTAAATTGTTACTTAATATCATCAATATAAACGAACGTTTTATCGATGATCCAAATTGATACCACTTTTCGTGAAATGCCATATCTGTTATTTTTGTGCTCTAAATTAAACATAGAAGATAATACATAATAAATATAATTACTTGTCAACAATATCTCTGCATTTAAATTCTAAATTAATAAGAAATGTTTGTATTTTGCAAACATTCTGGATTTTGTCAAAATGTATAAAGTAATTTTTATAAATAAAATTTTGATTAATAGTTATTACAATTTATTATTATTTGTCGTTATTATTGAATAAGCGCATTGAAAACATAATGTGCGGCGATTCAAAAATGATTTTTGTAGGTCTTTGTATAATAATTAATATTCTAATCATTTTGAAAAAAATGATACTCATATTACAGCAAAATACTTACTGCATCCAATAATTGTTGTATTGCAAAACATAGAATGTAATATCGCAATATATCACCGCAAGCATGTATGAATAACAAAATTCGTCCCAATAAAGTTGTCGGCAGTACCTAGAGATTTACGAATGTAGAAAAAGAATATATTGTTTTTATATTACATATATAAAGTGCTTCAAAGTTAAATAATCAAACTTTGCCAATATATTCTTTAAGTAAAAAGAAGAAAAAAATATATAAACAATAATTCGCATGAAAATGTTTCATTATTACATTTGCTTAATTTGCTACATTTATTTTAAAATGTAGAACTTCGTGTTTCTAATACAAGCAAATTAAGTTCAATGAATATTAAATTAATCTCTTTAATAAGTTCTGATCACAGATTGATTCTTATATGATGCACTTGTGCATTTTCTCAATTTCTCGCAGATAAAAAACACACAACGCTAGAATAAATAGAGTAGATAATAAAATTATATTTGATTATATAATAATTCAACAATTTGAATTGTGAAAGAAATATTTCTAGATTCAATTATAATGTTAATAAATATTATACTTACTACATTACTTGTCAGTAGGACACCAATGAAAGAAAATCGCAAAACAGTACTTATATAAATTAAACTAAAATTTAAGGATAAAAACTTCTTTAATATTAATGATAATCTGAAAAAAGTACAGAAAAGTACAATGTACATATGTATATGTAAAGCATTAAAAATTATAATTTGTGATAAAATTTTTTTTACAAAAAAAAGTTAAAGATAAAAACGATCTAAAAAGTCGAGATTTTGTATTTTATTATAACTTTTTAAATGAAATTTTCAATAATTTTCAATATTCGTCGACTTACTCCATTATCGTAGACTGATGCGAGTATATTGACTTCATCTCTCTCTCTGTCCATAAATCTATTTTTTCAGAAGAAAGTTTTTTTCGAGAATGTATTTTGCTTTCTTGTAAATTTTTTTTCTGAAATACTTTCCTTAACTTTACCGCAACATATCGATATTGCGCTGTCATTAATAGTATCAGATGCATCATGTAGATATCCGCAGCTGCTTTCTTCATAATAACGATTATGCTACTGATCATCTGGCATAGACTTCCTAGCGCAAAGATTTTGATGGAAAAGGGCTGTTCGGTGATAACGAACGGCAATCTGTAATCTTCATAAAAGAAAGAATCCTTTTTAAAGATCATTATGAGTGGCATGCCTGTCCACATTGTCACGGTTATCATGCTGCTTATCCAGTAGAATTTAAGCGGAGAGTGCATCAGTTTTAAAGTTGCCATCACGGTACACTTCATAGTCTCGTCCTGGACGCGGAGAATGTCGTTTATCTTTTTGATAAATTGCACGATAAGATCTCTACACGCATGAATTCGCGTAAAAATAAAGCACACTTCTACAAGGATTACGATGCCAATCATGCCATCACTTATAACTTTTTCCTTTGACACCTTAGTAAATCCAAAGAAGAACAAAATATTCATGCTTATATTAATTGACCATGTAATAATGCTATATATTTTCCAGCCAATCGAAAATCGCGAATCATCGGCTGTCATTGGGAACAAATTGCCCGAGAATATGTTTATTTGCACATTTAGAAGATTGACACTTTGAAAATCCATGGCCTCGATATTATTTCTTCGAAAATATTCTATTGAATGGTTCTATTATATAAAACTAGATCAAACTCGCGTACAAAAAATTATCCGATACTTTTGACGTTTGGCGCTTTAACTTATATCAGGCAAACGAGCACATTATTTTTAAGTTAAACAATTGGAAAAAATTGATTGTTTTTTTCTCAATTACTTAAACGATGTTTCTTTCTAAATTCTAATTTTGCTTAATAATACTTGAAATTGATTGTTCTTTCTTTCAGTTAACTAAACGACATTTCTTTTGAAAAACTATAATTTCGTATTTATACAGAAAGAGAAAGTTTAACTAATTACATTTAATGACCAAGCCGTTAACACAAATTGAGACAAATAACTATTTTTACTATTAAACGTGTTTATTTATCTTCAATTTTCATGTCATTTCCATGTCCATTTCATTGTCGTGCAAACGTTTTCTTATTTACATACAAAATATACGATTCTCAAGTTATTTAAATATGAAAATTATTAAGAGACTGGAGAGAGAGAGAGAGAAAGAGAGAGAGAGAGAAAGAGAGAGAGAGAGAGAGAAAAAAATAAAGATTTTATATATAGAGTGGTCTAAACGTTTCGGCCCACTCTAAATAAATATATATTATCATCATTAATAGTAATTTCCATCTATCTTTTTTTATACTATTTTAGTTCACGAATTATACTATAATAAAATTGGTTTTAAAATTATTTTATTTGTTACGTATTTAAAACGCTATTTAATCAAATTTGTTAATTGTTGCCTATATTAAAAAATAAAAATTTGATGCATAGAGTATTATTACATTTAAAAAGTCTACAAAATGTGTCCATCATTATTACTCAGTTCACCCTTAAGAGCAGAAGAGCGATCGAATATGATTGATTTAAAATCTAAAAGTCCATTAAAAGATTTAAAGATAATAAAAAAATATAAGTTTTTAACAATATCATTACATTCGAAGCTATAGAAAATATAGTCTTACCGTCATGAATGAGGGCAAAGATAGATTAAATTTATCGCACATGGAAAGTTTGCATCCTAAATTATTACCTAATATTATCAACATGAATGTACGTTTTACAGATGGTCCAAATTGATACCATTTTTCGTGAAATGCTTCATCCGTTATTTTCGTGCTCTAAATTAAACATTAAAAAAATAATTACAAGTTATATAAGTAATTATTTTATGTTCAATATTGCTTTGTGCAGTGTTTATATTTGTGAAAACTTGATAATAAAATTAAATATATGTGTTTTGACTATTCATAATCATTTTTCATATATTCAAAACCGGAGAAGAGTATAAACTTTTTATATCGCAAAACAAAATGGTAATAAATATTGTAGTAAGAATTTAAAGTTGAAATAAAAGAAAGGAAAAACGACAATAAACACTACTAAATCACGACAAAACTTACCGCGTCCATTAATTGCTGGACGCAAAAACACAACATGTAGAATTGAACTATTGAGCCACATGCAAACATAATGATCGACGAGCCTTCCAGAAAAGTTGTTGATGATACCTGACAATACATACATGTTAAAATATAACACATCACTCAATAAGTCTCCGGTCTAACTAAGAAAAACAAATTTTTCTTTTAGAAATCACGTGGGTCTAGGTCAACAATGTTGCCATATATCTGTCAGACCGGGGACTTATTGAGTGATTGTGTTATATTGCTCATACACAGGTTTAAACGTTCCGACCACTTTCAGATTTTATTTTAATTCCAAACAAGAAGTTTTCTATAAACATAAATCGTAAAATGCTGTCAGAAGGCAAATGCCAACAAACATTCTGAGTTGAACAATCTTTATTGTGGTACTTGTCTTTTGACAGCATGTGTGACTCACTTTTATTTGTTGTAATTTTTGATAATCTTATGTTTACGATTCATTTCTGACATCACGTTTGAACAACACAGTTCCTATTCTTTATTTACTTTGTAATTGTATTAAAAATGATCAAAAGAGATCAAAATCTATGCGTTTTATTATTAAGTCTATCATTATTTTGTTATAGTTATATAATTTGATTATAATAAAAATTTTACGAATTGCTGCGCTGGCTTTCAATAGTCTTCCCTTCGTATAAATAAAAATATTATATTAAAAAAATATTAATATTAATATTTTTTAAAATAATAAATTTATCATTTAAAAAAACTACAAATAGATTTATATACACACACAAACACACACGCACACACATATATATGTGTGTATATTAACTGCTAATATTAATAAAATAATTAATGTTAGCAATTACTACTCACTGTACTTAACATAACACCAATGAAGCAAAATCGTAAGACGCTGTTCACATAGATCATACTAAAGTTCAAAGATAGTAATCTTTTAAGCATAGAAGATAAGCTAAAAACAAAACTCTTATATGTTTAAGACACATATAAAGTATAATAATTTTATGTAACTTAAAGAGTAAAAATAAATATTAAATTAAATTAAATTAATATTAAATAATTAAATTAATATAAAATAATTAAATTAATTTAATCATTTCTCAAAATTGTTTTATTTTCATTGTGACTTAAATTATATATTAAATTATAAAATTGCATTTTAATTTTCTAACTTGCAATTATGAAAAAAATAATATATTACAAAGTAAACACATGTGCTGTAGTAGAAATTTTTTATAATAAAATAAGAACACCATTGATGCACTTTGTTCAATAATTTTGTCATTAATATTTTAGTACATTTTTGACTGATCACAAACTAATTCAATTACTTACTGAATGACAGAATTGTGATGTCGACATAATGCTTGCATCTCTTTTTTTATCCACTGATCCTTAAACCGATATTCCTGGCGAGAGTCGTCGAATTCATTTTGCAGATTTCCATCTCGAAATATTGCCGTGAGCTTCGTAGCGATATATCGATATTGCGCCGTTATCAGCAGCACTAGATGTATCATATAAACATCTACCCCAACTTTTTTCACAAAAATATATACATTACTCATCAGCAAAAATACGCTCCCTACTAGGAAGACGTCGATTGAGAAAGGTTGCTTGGAAAAAATTGCTGGTATCCTATAATCCTCGTAAAAAAAGGCAACCTTCTCGAAGATTAATAGAAATGGTAAACAGCACCATATGAAGACGGCCAACCAGCCAGCTACCAAATAAAATTTGAGTGGATCTTCCATAGGTTTTAAGGTGGTGGTCACAACATTTTTCATGCTCTCATCCGCAACACGTAAAATATTGTTTAATTTTTTAATCAATTGATTCATCAGCTTTCTGCGGGCTTGAATCCTCATGACCATAAAGAATACCTCTATGGTGACCACGCAAGTAACTGTACCGTCTTTCAAGATCTTCTCTCGCGACACGAACATAATCCCGGGAATTAATACAATCGCTTGAATTATTTCAAGCAGCCATACAAAGACGCTGTACATTTTCCACGTTATAGAAAAACGCGAATCATCTTCTGACAAAGGTAATAAATTACCCGAAATAATGTTTATGCGAACATTTAAAGGATTTATGCTTTGGAAATTCATGTTTTCGACACAACGTTTATTTCTCGTGATAAATACAAAAATTCACTTTTCTTAAATCTTCGTGTTTTCTCAATATAGTTTACTTCCTCGATGTTGATTATTACTATAAATTTAAAACAAAATATAGCGAGTACCATGTAAAGATCGTGTGCCTCGATTCCACGCTAGCTCTTTTCTATCCAGACTGGCGTGCGACACATTTCTGTCGTTCTTTGAAGGTTGCTTTAACCGTCGATCTACGGCCATTCATTATTCTTCTTGAATATTTCTGCTCGGCTATTATTAATATATTATATGTGACCATGCGAGGAAAATCTACTGCTCTTCAATAACGATAAAGCACGCGGATAAAAGTTAAGATGTAAAGAATACTATTAATCTCTTCTGTAGAAGAGGACCTAGAAAGTTTTTGTATATTATTATAGATAAATGAAAAACGTGACTGTAAGTGTTCCGATAAAATAAATGATAAAATTTATTACAGATCCATTTCATTCTATTTATCGTAGAAAAAATATATGTGACTATAAATTTGTCTCTAATTACCAATGCTCTGTGAAGTGGCGATTATCTTATAGCGCTTTGTCGATCAATCAAGAGCAGTAAAATTCGCAAATATCCACAGAAACCCATGTTGTCTAAAAACGCGAATTTCGCCGCCTTAAAATTATTTTTTAATCTAACTTAATTATGCTATTGCAAAAATATTTCAAAGTAGGTTTTCCTGTAAATCACTTCTCGATTATCTTTTTTATGTTACAAGCCAGTTTTGGGAGGTAACTTCTCATTTTTATTAAAGAATTCTATAAAATATTTTTACAAGAAAAATAAAAAAAGAATTTAAAAATGATCTTAATATAAATATAAATGTGATACTTAATTTAATATTACCTCATACTTTTAAGATATTTAAATATAAATTCTTTATATTTATTTGCAAAAAGTATCAGCTTTGTTGTCATGTTTTTCAATTAAATAATTTTTATAATTATATTTTTCTACATCTTTGTTGAAAACAAATGTGGGAAAATGTTGGAAAATTTAATACAACAATATTACATGCAACATTAAGTAAGTAGCATAATAAAATATTATATTTAAAATAAGTTATTTAATTTTTAATTATATTTTATGTACCCTATTAAAAAAATCGAAAACACTTTTCATATCCTAAAAATTGGACTATTTTTAAGCCGCTGAAATTTGGTTAAAAATCATCGTAGACAAAAAATTAAATTCAAATTCAAAATATAACATATTGTTGTAAATTATGTTTTACGTTAGCATACATAGTTAAAATTTTTATTGCTTGTAATATCTTTTCAAAACTATGTATATTTTATTAATACTATTACTTACATTTTGTGATTTAATTATTAATTTTAATGTGTTATTATATTTTATAACATGTTTCTACTGCAAAATTAGTTATATAAAATAGTTATATAACTAATTATATAGTTATATAAATAGTTTATAGAAATGTAAAATTAATCTTGGATATTTTAATTCTTACATATATGTTGTTTGTGATATAAAATAACGTGCACTTACACATATATAAAATTTACACAGAGCTCATCACTTTTTAATTAGTTTTTAATAGTATAAGTGCGATTGAATATGATTGATTCAAAATCTAGAATATTGTCCAAAAATATACAATAATTATTTTACAAAATATTAACAAAAAGATTAGAATACAAAATACATTGATACTTACTGCCATGAATGAAGGCAGAGACAAATTGTATTTTTCAAATGTTGAGAGCTTAAGTTCTAAATTATTAGCCATTATCAACAATATAAATGTTTGTTTTATAGATGCTCCAAATCGATACCATCCTTCGTTAAATGCCTGATCCGTTATTTGAACGCTCTAAATTACAAAAAAGACAAAAATATGTATAATAATGTATAATAACACATCACTCAATAAGTCCCCGGTCTGACACATATACATTGTTGACAGACCCACGTGATTTCTAAAAAAAAAATTTGTTTTTCTTAGTTAGACCGGAGACTTATTGAGTGATGTGTTATAATAATATAACATAACAATATATAATAAATGTTTCTCTTTCTATCTAATATCTGCATAATAATGTATTTTTGTTGATTTCTGACAATTCTCGATTTATATTATTTTGTGATTAATATATATATATACAAAAAGATATATATTAAAATTAAATTTACCGCATCTAATAGCTGTTGTACACAAGAACATATTATATAAAGCTGCACTATTGCTCCAGACGTGTACATAACAATCAAGGATCCTTCCAACAAACTAATTGATGGTATCTAAAATTTTTTAAGAAAACAAGAAAAATTATGACATGATCGGTGACTCATTATAATTGACAATATTTTGCGATAAAGTACATCAGTGATATATTTATCTTTATATGGCCAATAATTTTTAAATGAGATTGTTCAGATTGAAATGATGTTAATATTTTTACTTACTGAAATTAACATGATAGCGAGGCCGCAAAATCGAAGGACACTAATTACATATATTAGACTAAAATTTAAAGATAGCAGTTTTCTTAAGATTATTGTTACACTATAACAAAATTTTAAAAATATTATTAAATTACATATTATATAAAAAACAAAATTAAAATCTCATATTAAATGCACATTGCAATAATAATAAATGTCTCCTACATATCTACATATATATCTAATTAAATATTATAGTAAAGCATTTAAAATTTATTTCGTGCAATTAATTTGTTTTATGCAATTTAATTATTTAAGTGCAGATTTTACTAATTAAAAAACATAATGGAAAGATTTATATTAAATCAAAAAAAGCTTTAGCAAAAAGAAGATCTAGTGAGATTAAATTTTTAGTTAATGAATTTACCGAATAACCATGTTATGATGTCGACATAAAGATTTCATCTGTTCTTCTGCATCATAATTTGCTTTAGAATAATGCTTCTTTTGATTAGAACTATTGTGATCAAACTGCGAAATTTCATCGTGAAATATCATGGAAAGTTTTAAAGCGATGTATTTATATTGAGCCGTTATTAATAATATCAAATTTATCATATAGCTATCCACGCCGACTTTTTTTGTAAAAATGTACAAGCTGCTGGTCATTATAATAAAACTTCCAAATACAAAGATATTGGCCGAGAATGGTTCTTTAGTGTAGGCAATCGGCATTCTGTAATCCACGAAGAAAAAGGTGTCTCTTTGAAAGACTAACAGAAAAGGGACGCTACTCCATATAATTATGGATACTATGCCGGCAATCCAGTAGAACTTAAGGGGAATCTTTATCGGCTTCATCGTCGCCATTACCGTGTTCTTCATCATTTCGTCTTCTACGCATAAAAGATTATTTAATTTCTCGATCAATTGCTGCATTAATCTTCTACGCGCCTGAATTTGTACGACCAGGAAGACAAGTTCTATTATGATGACAATACCGACTAAGCCATCTTTTAGAGCTTTTTCTTTCGGCACAAGAAAGCATCCGGGAATTAATATACATGTTTGAACTAAAGTAAGCAACCACACGAGAAAACTGTGTATCTTCCATAATGTGGGAAACGATGAATTATTTGCAGTCATCGGTAAAAGATTACCTGAGATCAAGTTAAGTCGAACATTTAAAGGATTGATATTTTGGATATCCATGTCGTCCTTTGTCATAAATTTTTATTCTATATAACACGAAAGATATGATAATAATTGAAACTTTGACCTGGTGGATTCTATTTTTTTATGATCATGTATTTTTACTGTATATTAAACAAAATATATTAACAACTATTTATTTGATTATTTCTTAGGTTTTTATTTGTATTTCTGAATAATCTCTTTTTTCATTTATAATCAACGAGCTTGCACTTAATAAAGTTAAATTAGCAATATTTTTTTTCTAATCTAAAACTTCCAAATATAAGTAAAGACAGCTTCTTTAGTTTCAGTCATAACAATTGTTCCACAAAAGTTACTTTTGGCATTATATTTCAGATAATAATATGTAGACACCGTATATGTATATACACTTACTTCTGCTTTACATCGCTCTTATATCGTTCTTATATCGCTCACGCTCCTTTCTGTCGAAATATATAAAGATATTTCTAACAGTATTTAAAAGTTATTGCTGTAACTTCAGCAATTTAATATTTCTCTCTAAGAATTCTCCCCGTTTTTCAATACACTATACGCTATTATTATGCGACAATATACATAAAATTTGTTTCTTTCATTCTAATCGATATTTGTCCTGTTATCATGCTCGAGTGCATGATTGCACTCGCAGATGCATGATTAATAATTATTCACAATTTTCTGAATATTTGATAAACCAGGAAGACTTCGTGCATTAGTGTATAAATATAAAAGAATTTGTAAGAAAAAGAAATAGAAATGTTGTGATAGACAATAATTTATCACAGAAAATTGCATTGGATTCAGTATACAAAGAAGTACTATAAATTTATTTTGATCACGTTTTTATAAAGCTATAATTATCTTATGGTATATGGCTGCGACTGCCACGGACAATCCAATAGATGCACACACTAATGTCTAACTGGTGCGTCAATGAGAAAACTTTAGATTGACTGGAATAATACTACTCAGTGTTTTAGTAAGTCCATATATGATATGATTAATAATTGTATACACACACACACGTATTAGTATGTATATATAAAATATATATATATATATATTTTTTTTTTTTTTTTTAACACAAATTGATATATAATTACGATTAGTATTTGATGTTTTAATGATAATTTTCCAGAATCATAAAAGAAGAAAAAATTTTACGTTTTTTATGCACTAAAAATAATTAATATTAATTGAAAATGTATAAGTGTTATTTAATGTAAGATAAGGTTAAAAAATAAACTTTCTTATAAGTTTGACATTTTACGTTGTCATAAACACTTAAAATTTATTGCTTTTCAATTCTCCATCACAATAAAATCTATAAATTGTACTATCATTTATTATTAACATTTCTAATTTGGTTTTTTTTCTTTATTATCTGTAGTAAAAAAGATACAAAATTTAGAATAATAAAAATTTATTTCAAAAAATTAAATAAATTTTTAAATACTTTATTTGTTATAATAAAATAAATACTTACTGAGTGTGAAACCAATAAGGTAATATCCTTATTTTTCAATTAATTTTTAATAATAAAAGCGCGATGGAATATGATTGGTTTAAGATCTAGAATATTGTTCAAAAACAATTTTAAAATACAATTTTAAAATAAAAAGAAAATGAAAATATTAATAAAAATGATAAGATATTTTACAATATTTGATGTACATAACTTACCACCATGAATGATGGTAGAGACAGATTGTATTTTTCAAACGTTGAAAGTTTAAGTTCCAAATTATTAGCCATTATCATAAACATGAATGAACGTTTTATAGAAGATTTAAATTGATACCATTCTTTGTGAAATGCTTGATCCGTTATTTCAATGCTCTAAATTAAATAGAAAATATAATACATATACACATTCACACACATATCTATATATAACACATCACTCAATAAGTCCCCGGTCTGACACATTATGGCAACATTGTTGACAGACCCACGTGATTTCT
>JBCEZV010000019.1:4996678-5007160 GCA_039654365.1 Cataglyphis livida
TGTATGTGCACACATACAAAATCATTAAAACACAATTTCTTATGCAATATTTTTATATATGATATATATATATATATATATATATATATATATATATATATATATTATTTAATAGTATCTTACATTAGCTATGATATCGATCTGAAATTATTTTCGGGAATCATTTTTGAGAGACGGATCATCGATCCGTCTCGCAGAGGGGATTTTGGCGGCGTCTGACGAGCATGCGTAGTAGAACGATCAATTTCTCAATCGATAACTCTCAGATCCATTCAATTTCTTTCGATTCCCGCCACATTCCTTGCGCGGCTTTTTTCAGCTGTTGTCTTACTATTTACGGTTACCGATATCGGCGACTCGCACGCGCGCAAGATCGGTCCAGATTTCTGCAGAATCCACCCCGCCCGACGCGCGAACCACTTTTCCCGGATGCTCCTGTCTCTCTCTCTCTCTCTCCCCTTCTCCCGCGGGCTCTTCTCGCCGCGTCTAGTGGCGCGCAGCCGGTGGCGCCATCGAACGACCGAGATATCCCGGCGCGTCGCACCCCGTTGCGACAACTACCTCGACGGTGCCCGCCTTCAGTCGTGGGTGCAGTGCGTGCGAGTGTGCAGCGGTCCCGAGAGCTGCTGCGAGAGACCGGCGTGGCTTGGAGTGCGCGCGAAGTTAAGGCCAGTGTTAAACTAGCTCGTCGTCGACGTCGACGTCGGCGGGCATCGCTCGGGATTCCCGCTCACCATCCTCGGGACCATCATCGGACAGCGGGGATTGTTCCAGGCGCTTCTGGAACGCAGCGCGATTCCCGGTAGGCGTGATGCACATCTCTCCGAGGGATCTGCCGCGGATCTCCTCGCGTTCGCCACGCATTTGAGGAGAAACGGACGACGCGAATTTACGGAGGTCTGTATGCACGGTTTATGTGCTTTTCTCGAAAATTTGTTTGCGTAATCGTCAAAACATATGCAAACTTCACATCAAGCATAAAAGGGAAATGTTTTTAGTATTGCTCGCGCAAATCTGGATTTTCTGGATTTTAATCTAATTTTGCAAAGCATATATTTTACATAATATTTGTTATAATACTTGTCGTGATAATTGCAAATGTAAAACTTTTAAATATTAATTTTTAACATGCGCTAATGTCAATTTTTGCCGCGCGAATTGAAATTTCCGTAATGGCGAAGGACGATTATTCGCTGTACGTGTTTTAAGAATGCTGCGAGATAAAGTTAAATGCTCATCGTGAAAAACGTAATAATCGTAGAAAACCAGGGTTCCCAAATAAAGACAAGTACTCGGATCCACGCTAATAACGGTTCAAAGGCGCGTAAGATATAATCGCGAGTAATTAGAGCAAAGTTGAGGGAACGGTTCGCGCTCTCGACAGCTGCCGCGCTAATCTCAATTCGCGTAAACTTTAATCGCGGGAAGCAAGAGCGGACGGGATAGAGAGAGAGAGAGAGAAAGAAAGAGAGCGATTCGCGAGCGACTCGCGATCTTACGCGTGACGTTTTCACGGGGATGACGGCGACGGTGCGAGTCTGGATGCGCCGCGGGATCGTCTCTAATCGCGAGATTCGATCAATTATCGGATGTGCCTCGATGCACGAACACGATGTGACGCGCGGCGTGTCCTTTTTATCTTTATCATTCCGCATCTCTCTCTCTGGCCACGCCGGATTCAATATCCTGAGCCATGCAAAATCCTTTCCATTGTGTCCGCCCTGAAACTTTCGTCCGGTATTTCAATTGGAATTGCGCCGCGATTTTTATCCAAGTTTAATAAACGCTCCTATTCCGAATATCATTCACAAAGAATTTTCAATACCCCTACGGGATTCTTTCGATCGTCCTATCACTTCTCATCCCGAACATGAATAATTTAGTTTATAAAATGGTTCTGCCTCTTTTCTTACTACAATATAGTTATATTACTCGAAAATAAAGCAATAAATTATAATAATTTAAATATATTATATTATTTAACTTTATTAAATAATTTGTAAGATTTTTTTTTTTTTTTTTTTTTAATATATTTGTTATGACATTTATTAATTCTCATCAACGCGGTCATTTTTTTTATAGATACTCTCTCCTGGAAAGAGAAAGGTATTATTTATTATCTCGATTCGCAAATATACTTTATGTTTAATGGTGATTGGAATAATTGGATTATCAAAAATCCCGAGGGCTTTGACGAGCAGATCCACGTTCGACAGATTCTCGTTTAAATATTCATCGTCGGTGCAAAGTACATTCTGTGTCTTTTCAATTATGCGTCCCAATCGAAATGGCCGGATGCGCGATATCGTAAAATCCTTTTCGGTCGAAAGAGCTAATGGATTGTCAAGAATAGAAACCTTCACGTGGCTTTGCGATCATTGCCTCGGTCGTTCGATACGAGCACACAATCGAATGTTTCCAATTCTATTTCCCGCGGACCATGTTTCGTCCTCTCTGCCAAAACTGAAAAATAGTTTCGGAGATAGACGTCGCCGAAAACACAACGTGCCATTTCCACACGATGACCTTTTAATCTGCGATCGCACACATCGTGCGGAATAAATATCGCTGTCGATCATCGACGTCATCATCATAATCAATCGAATGTTAAAAGGAAAAACAAAGCGCCAAAGTGCACGCGAAACATCGATAGCTATTATTGCTAAGGACATAATTTAAACGTTCTATAAATCTTAATAACAAAATTAAAATTTTTGATCAGACTAATTATTATGTGTATTAATACATAAAGGCACGCATCGATCGTCCGAGCATGTTGTTTTAATTTTAATTTAAAAAATTTTAAAACGTTTCGCACTATAAAATGCAAATAGGCGCGAGAAAAGCTATTGCCTGATATAGAATCGTTAATCTTACAGGATCCTGATATGGATTGCCATCCGAGTTCATTGTTTCGATTTCCATCGAATTCGCTGGCGCACTAAAAACAATTCTTATTCGGAGGCACTCGAGCGATCACAAAGAGCGCTTTAAAGTAATTTAGTTTTCCGATAGAAAAATAGAAAGGAAGTAGTGTGAAACGAGAACGAAGCGAACTTTAAAGTATGCTGAGCCGTAGAGATGTTTTAAATCTTTTTGGATTGTACGACTGAATTGTGCTCGATACGCGAATTACGCACGTTTTAGGGTCAATCAACGATGGATTCTCTCACAAATCTTTTTTCCACGAATGTCTTATAATATTTAAACGTTTTGTCTTTTATGGGTATTTATTGTAAATAAATACATATAACACATCACTCAATAAGTCCCCGGTCTGACACATATATATGGCAACATTGTTGACAGACCCACGTGATTTCTAAAAAAAAAAATTTGTTTTTCTTAGTTAGACCGGAGACTTATTGAGTGATGTGTTAATATACTTATTTTTGCGATTTTATAATTTGGATTATAAGTAAGATATATGTCCAAATACAATAGTCATAAAAAAATTTTTTTTAAATTAATGTAAAGTATGGATAAAACAAAAACTTAAAACACTGTTTGACAAGACTCGATATTAATATTTAATATTTCAAGTATAAGCATCGATATATATTTTTTTATTTATCTCTGTCTCGAAGACTCTTAATGGCTTAATTAAAAAAATCCAGGTGTTAAGTAACTCGGGTATCTCGGATTTACTAAGCCCGTACTTATCATTGTGAGTCTCTGTTGGGTAGAATCCTTTTGATAATCATGAAACAATAAATTATAAAAAATACTTTTACACATACAGCGCCAAAAATGCCTTATTTTGGATCTACATTTAGTGATTCCAAAATATTAGCTTCATTTTCTCTTGTTTTCTGCATATAATTATTACATTTGCAAAACAACATTTTCATATATTATTTTAATCAAATGTGTTCTTATTCCAGAAATAGGAAATGTAGAAATCAGAATTTTACAAATATTGAAAGCAATACTAAAGTTATACCATAAATAAACAATTGGAGTTATTAAATTGAAATTGTTAATTTCAACGTGTATTAGCAGAACCAAATTTAATATTGGATAAACGTTCTTGGTGCTTATACCAACTTTGTCTGGGTCTAAGATAGATTTCAGGTTGATGATAATGTCGTGAGATCGGCTCTCCTCGGTATGCTAATCCGAAATAATATACCGTTGACCCAGTTAGCGGGACGCAACAGCAATTAAATATTCGCGCGGCGGCAGACGAAGTGGGACCAGGGCTCTGATCGATCCTTCCTTCGTCGTCGGGGGTAGTATATAGGTACTCGCGTCAATTCCCGCCGTTCATATTCGCGTTATTATGATACATCAACCGCGTACATCGAAATTATGGCAAATTATACGGAACCGTTCATCTGAGGGGGAGAGATTCTGTCTGATTGTAGCGTGAAATCTCGGTATAATGATTTGATAATATAATCTTATATTTATTGATCTTATAGGTAAAGTATTATAACAGGTGATAAACAGGCTTTGGAGATTCGTGAGTAACTTTTTTTTTTTTTAATATTTTTAATTTTTCTAGTTACACTTTTTAAATATATTTTCTTCCTTAGTTGGAAATAATCTGCGTATCTCGGATGTAACACATCACTCAATAAGTCTCCGGTCTAACTAAGAAAAACAAATTTTTTTTTTTAGAAATCACGTGGGTCTGTCAACAATGTTGCCATATATGTGTCAGACCGGAAACTTATTGAGTGATGTGTTAATATATATTAGCTATTAAATGTCTTTAAAGATATATATTTTTTTTTATATCTTTCCATATATATTATATAATAATTATTATAGGATACACTTGATCAATGAAACTGTTTATTCGAATTTAATTATATGCTCATATATATATTTCATTAAAAATAAATCAAAAAGCTCTTTGTAGAGAAGCTATATTTGGATCATCTACTGCAAAATATTAATTATATAGAAATGATATCTTGACTTAAAAGTTGCCTTTTTTTTAAATAGAAAAAATTTCGTAAAAAGTACAAAAGCTTTTAAAGTATTGTTTCATTAGCATTCTACTTTCTCGACTAACATCTTTGTTGCATAGTAGGATCAGGTAGACGCATTTAAACTGGTACACATTTTTTTATCTCAGAATATATTAAAGTTTTAAAATATCCTTGAGACGTAAAGAAGTAAAAAAAAAAAGAAATAATAATTAAAATTTTTTTTGCTTTCCCCTTTTCACTTTTTATATTATAATAAATTAATAATCACGAATATGTTTCCATCTGAATTGTCATCCGTAACAAATGTATTATTATTCATTATATTTGAATTATATTTTGCGATAATGCAAGAAGCACATGCAAATTACCACGGTAAACAAATTATTTATTTATATATTGCACGTTAATATATTAAATTATATTATATTCGTGTACTACAATTGCAGACCTTTTGGAATACCTGTTTCGAAATTTTCAAAAAATATGTAAGCTCAAAGCTTATCATATTAAAAACATGTTATTGTAGAAACGTCAACAGTGATCGATCTGAGAACGATATTAAAATTAATATCTCGCGATATTTAATAGGTGAAAAAAAAGCTTACACTTTGCTTGTATTGTAGTTACATTTTCCGCAATGCGGAAATCTCAGGCACTCTCGAGCCTGCTTGACCGAATCAGCAATGCCCAAATATCAATTTCCCATTTGCACGAATATCGACGATATAACGCTGCTATCAGTACCCGGATTCACGAAGGGCGAGGCAAAATCCTGGCGGATAATCCTAATCGTCGAAACGATGCAACGTTTTATCCGCTAATCCCATACTGGACGTCTACGACGATCGAATCAGATTGATGTCGTATATCGTTTAGAATTTATATCTAGCCATGAAGGAGATTTTTATATCTGATCGCGAGTGAAAGGGTGAGGAAGGGGTGTGTGCATTCAAAATAGAGTTTTTAAACAAGTCAATAAAAATTGAATCTCAGCTGAAATGAAAAATGATTTGAGATTCTCTTATTTATATAACTGTATTTGTACATTTTGATTAAACAAATAATAGAAATATTATTAAGTTAAATGATATCTTTTATATTTTCTCTTTTCTTTATATTCTGAGATTTTTAACATATTAAAATTCTTCCTTATTTTAACGCATTTAACATCACTTTAAAGTCTATAAAATATTATTATTTGTATTTAAATTATTATATATTTTTATTCAATTATATATTTTATAGAAAATTATTTATAGAAAAATAAATGAATATAAGAGAATAATTTGCTTCGGGTCAGTCAAAGTATTACGATTGAAGGCGCGTGAAATATTAAGATAAAAAATCATTCTCAAATTTCCAAAACTTTCAAACGTAGACAGTACGCAATTCAATATGTATCATTAAAAGTGAAAATCCAATCATGCCATTCAGCAATACCGCTTACTACGCGATGTGGTCGTAAAATCTAAAAGTCGTGAAATGCCGCTGGGGTTCGTAATTGTCGCAATTTTCTCTCATGTAACATTCTCCCCGTTTATGTAGCAGCAAAAAAAAAAAAAAAAAAAAAGCTGTTTTCGACGCATATAAAATTGATCGGCTAGCTTGTTTAATCATAGCATTCGCGATGATAATTTTCGCGATATAGATCGCGTTATAACGCAATCGGACCCATTCTATTGGTTTTGACTTCGTTAAATTCTGGCTGGAATGCCACTGCGCAAATATCTCGCGATTTGCGAAACATGCGATCAATCCGTATCGTGACGGGGTACGATTTGCGTCCGCGAATTAGCGGCTTAATGCGCGTCGAAAATCAACGCCCAGACCATGCCAAGTGTCGGCTTGCCGTTAATCGGCCCGATTCCACGTGAGCACTTTAACATCGTTACGCATCGCGAGATCGTTTGCCCTCATTTATTTCCGATTTACTATTCGTATCGCAATAGTATACGTTTAGGATTATGATTACGATTGCATTTCCGTATATTATACGCATTAAGCTTTATTGTATTATTATATTAATATTCATCACGAGAGAGATAAAGAAAGTCTCTCGGAGAAACATTTTGCAGCATTGTTTAAAAAAAAAAAAAAAAATAATAATAAGAGACTCAAAGATTCAAAGAAATAAAGAATTTTTAGACATAGCAGAAAACGTTTTTTATACTGAGCAATATTATTTTTGTATTCAACACTGCGAAATTTTTTGCGCGAGGGAGAGAAGCGGAGAAGAGAGAGGATCGTGAACTCGTTACTCGTATCCATAAATCCGCCTGCGAACCAAGTTGCATAGTTCCCAGTCCATGGTGTGCTATATGGTGGGAATTGCACATACCGTAACGAAATGTAGTCTGGCAAGGTGTAATACAATAGTCCAACATAGAGTTTCGTTCACGCGTATACATGGCATACTAAAATTTATGTATTCTCTTCTGACTAATTTCGGAGCCATCATGTAGATATGTTTTAGCAAAAATTTAAAAAAAGTCATCTTTTCGCAATTTTTTAATTAAATTTCGAGTAAAAATTTTTCTAAATAATCTCTCTTTTTAATTGAAATTCAATATACGGAAATTAATTAGGAAACCAATTAAAAATACGAATCCAGGAATTTTATTACGGACGTTAATTAACCTTTAAGATTAAAAGTTAATAATAGAATTGTATAAATTAATTAAACTGTATTTTATCTTAACGCGAAACTCGATCGCTAAATAATAAAGTAAATAAAAGAGAAGATCCCAAGCGGTATTCCTTTGCGGGAATTGCAAAGAAAGAGGAACAGCAACTAATTTCCATTTTCTCATTACTTAGATACGTGGATTCGTGCGGCCGAGGAAAGGCACAAAGGGGCCAGACGCGTCTTTTATAGTGGAGGATTCGGGGGATCATGATGTCCCCCATAATCGGGGAAACGCTGCGCGTATGGTTCCTCTCGGCGCTGGTCGTTCACGGAGCCGTCGCCGGGAACCCGGACGCGAAGCGCCTCTACGACGATCTGCTATCCAATTATAACAAGCTCGTACGACCCGTGGTGAACACCTCGGATGTGCTGCGCGTGTGCATCAAGCTTAAGCTCTCGCAACTCATCGATGTGGTAAGTGGAAAAATTTTATTTGGAAAATTTTTTTAAATTTTGCAACATTGCTCGATTGTTTTTGTGTCGTCGATTTACTCTCTACGAGAGAAGATGATCCGATATTTGATCAGTACATTTAAATAATCATCAATGAGACATTATATGAATTCAATATTGCAATAATCGACAATTTGCTGGAGTATGTATATATATATATATATCCTAAATTTATTTATTTATTATAGAGAGAGTTCAATACGCATAATTGGCAGCTATCTATCGCCAAATGTTTCTATGGCTTGAAACGAATCACGATATATTGCTGTAATAATATTTCTAAGTTCAACTTTTCATTATTATTAATATTAATTTAATATTAATAATATAATATAATATTAATAATATTGCTATTAATATTAATATTAGCACGTAGAATATTTCGTATAAAAATTTGCCGTAAATAATAATATAATTTGAGAGAGAAGATAATTCTTCGTAAAGAACTGATTATGAAAATATTATTCATAACTCTGAAAGTTTTTCTATAAATTTTTTTCTTTTTCTGTCAAAAATCTCACTCTTTCAATTATTTTTGCCATGTATGGCGTAATTTTTTTTTTTTCTTTTTAATTATTTAATTTTTGCCAGATTCGGTAATTTATTCTTTTAATTGCAAATGAAATAATCTATTTGTAAAATTTTCTTCTTTCCATTTATCGAGAGTTACTGAATATTAGTTATCTGTTCTCAAGAGAGTACTTGTAGAAAATGTTTTAAACTTTGCTAATATTATAAACGATCTAAGACGATGATTAAACTTGCGTAAGCATAATATATTAAAGGGCGCGTTATGGTTATTATAAAATCAATAGCTTGTAAAGTCTACGGGCATTCTAATATAGCCAATTTGCGATTTAGGTTAAGATAGTCCTCTGAAAATTACCGTAGAAATTGTCGCAAAGGAAAATGGCATAAAACTTAAGTAATTGGAATAATTACTTGGTCAAACTTTAACGAAATTTTAGTCAATGTTATAATTGTCAAGATTGGGCTTATTAAAATTGGATTATGAAAGCGTAAAAAAAGAATTTATTAAAAATACATTTGCTCTTTTTTATTTATTAAACGTAATTTTCTCGAAAACGTTCTCAAAAGTGACATTTAATTCTATTAGAAGCGATACTATCGTGTGATAATAATTAATTTGTAGTATTAATGAATCTACAGAGATATTTGTGATATTCAAGACTTTCTGCAGGCAGACGGAATATAACACTTGATGGCTTAAAGGATTATAACAAAGCATGTGAAATTAGCAAATATGCAGCGTAACTTTGGATTAATACGTTTACATTTTTAATTAAGATGATAAGTACACGCGATAAACGGAGAATAGAGAAATATCTTTCTGTTCATTAACTCTGCTCGTGTGTTTAATTCTTGCATCTGTCTAATAACAAAGCACTTGTGGCCGACAAGTTATGTGTAAATTAATGAAGAACGTCATCAAGTCGCTTCTTGATGAAACCTATTTAAACTCATCGATCTAACATTGGTATTTAGTAATTGCATTTTTTACTTATTAAGTTATATTTAAAATTTGTCATATAAAAATATTTATTATATAATGTAATAAATTTTATGTAATAAATTTTAATTTATGTAATAAATTTTATATAAAAATATTATATAAAATTTATTACATAAAAAATAACGTATCCTTTCCGATGGAAAATTACATTTTACAGATGCAGATATTTTAATTTAGTTAAACAGATTTTTCATGACGCGCTTTTTGACAAAAATATTATGTTTGACGGATAAAAAAGAGCAAATAATTTTATTAACAATTTCTGGCATTTTTTTCTCTCACTTTCTCTCTAAAAAACTACGTAAAACATGTATATATAATAATCTCTTCTTTCCAATTCAGTCATTTAGACGTGTGAAAATTTGATATAAAGTGTGATATTGCGAGATTTTTTTGCGTGACATATGAGTAGTCACAGACCGACAAGTGTCGGACGATAAAACATCGCGCGGGACAATTGGAAATTTTCGTGGACGAGTCTAGCAGCGATAAAATTTATGAATATAGAGATTCACTAGTAATATACCCGGCATAACAACGCACGTTTCGGACCGTGGAAAATAATACTGCGATTCAGTCTTTCATGAGAACGTAGTTTAAGAGGCGCAGTCATTCCTTGAAATTCCTGTCCGCGACTAACATTCGCATGGGAATGACTAAATACAGGATACATACCGTTGTGGACGGACATTTAGTATTATTATTTGACCGATGAAAGTTTCAACAATATCTGGACCGTTAAAAAAATTGTTATGCACTTCATGCATCCATGTTGTAATTTAATAGTATGTAACATCACTCAATAAGTCCCCGGTCTGACACATTATGGCAACATTGTTGACAGATCCACGTGATTTCTAAAAAAAAAA
>JBCEZV010000019.1:5013576-5027077 GCA_039654365.1 Cataglyphis livida
ACAAACCCACGTGATTTCTAAAAAAAAAATTTGTTTTTCTTAGTTAGACCGGAGACTTATTGAGTGATGTGTTATATTATGTGTGTTTATATTATATGCCATGTGTTTGATTAGATTTGTTTTGTTCTTGTAAAGCTTGAGAACGAAGCTTTTAGATTTCAACTGATGTAAATATCAGAAAAGGGAAAATTTTGTATCAGGTCAATTTTAGGAGAGTAAATCCTAATAAACCTGGATTAATTTTTTTCGTTTTTATTTAAGAAAGATCCGAGTACGCTCATATACCGATATCACCTTAGCTGTAATTTCGGACGGGGTCGATTGCCCGAGATCGATCTTTCACTGGAAAATACGTCGAGCCTTCCGGCATTCGTATTCCCGCAGGAGCGAATAATATCGGATCCGAGTACGTTCGATCGCGCAAAGATCCCTCTCTCCTTTCTCGCGTTACACGAGGATATTGATACGAAAGTCGAGATCCCAGGTTCGTTCCCTGTATACCGCGAGTATAAAAGCCAGCCGTTGGGGCGCGACTAGACGTCTCGATGGTTTTCAATTAATTTAGATGCAAATCATTAAAGGATAAATCCACCGGGATTTTCTTAGCGTTCCCAGCAGATCGTCATTAACGCCGCGATAAATGAGCCATGTACACTCCCGTACCTCCCGTACTTGTGTACGACGACTATTTACGAAAATCCTGAAATCTCCGTTCGATGCAGCTGGATGGCGTGCGGAATTAACGAAAGAATAAACGTCTCGAATAAAAATTTATAAAAATATAAAAAAAGGTAGGACACAATAGTAATGAATCCAGGTAAAATTAAATTATTTCAGGATTATCGATGATATATTTTATAGACGTAGTTCCCTATTTTTCTTTTGAAATATATTTGAAACATTGTCATATTTTTTTCCTTTCGACAGATTAAATATCGACTTTTCCTTTGTGTTTAAACTTTGTGTCCAAACTTTGAATAAAAATTCTGTTACCATAAAATCTGCTTAAAGTTAAACATAGAATATAAGAGTTATCGTGTTATATACTTTAAGCACTCAAGCTGCAAAAAATGTTTTATTTTTAGTCGCTTGTGATTTTTCAGATCTATTAGTTTTTATATTTTTTTAACGAGAAAATAGATTCTAAATTGATTACAGAGAGAATATGCCTGCATTGTTCAAATATTTGAAAAACACGCTGTGTTTATCAGCTTGAAACACACATCTTTGAAATTACATCCTTGTGAATAAGGTATGCTCGCGAAACGCTTATATGAGCTTGGCTCGATAAGTTTGTCATCCGATGAATAAACTTTCCCAAACTCGCTGAGTCTTAAGCGGCGACCCGCGACTTAATACGAAAGCGGAAGCTGTAGATTATACGATCGACGTACTGGCGCAACTACGACAATATCGGCATTGCCAATATTATATAGTTCAATAGTCAGGCGATAAAATTGTTGTCCCCGTCGATTATCGATCAGACGCATTTTTTTGTTGTGTCTCGCGGCGAAGATTGAAATTTTATCGAAGATAAAAAATATGCATTAGCGAAATTAAAATGAACTATATTATCACATGCAGCATGTATGAAAACAATATCAATATTTAATAAAAAAACATAGTTTATTATCTTTCGCAAAAAAAATATTTTTTCTATTAAGAATATAAATTATCTTTATATTTATTCATATTTTAAAATATTTAATGTATTTTCTAATTCGCGAACGTTAATTTTATTATTACAATTCATTATATGAAAGCTTTTCTTTTCAAACATTAACGCATTTTATATGACAAATACTATTTGATTTATATGAGTTGAATTATTTAATTTTTAAATAACAATAATTTATGTTTTAAGTATTGCATGGTAATTTTATTGTTATTATAAATGGAGACTTCTAACTAAAATTTTAACAGAAGCATCGGCAAATAAATTGCGATGGAACCACAAAACTCAACCGACATCGGTTAGTTTGTGCTTTATACGTGAAGCCACGTTTACTTTGTTTGAAGCATAGCATTTGTTTGGCATTTCCCGAAGTTGATACCCGAATTTCACTGCTAAATCAACTGCACTTAATACGAGCTTTTTGACTTGTTGTGAGGAAGGTTAAAACGTTTGATAAAAAGTTTCAAACGTATATGCGTATTGTGCGTTGTTGCGGCAAACATTAAAAGCTCGAAAGCAATTACTCTTTTAAATTAACGCACATAACACATCACTCAATAAGTCTCCGGTTTAACTAAGAAAAACAAATTTTTTTTTAGAAATCACGTGGGTCTGTCAACGTCTGTCAACAATGTTGCCATAATGTGTCAGACCGGGGACTTATTGAGTGATGTGTTATTTTTATACTATGAAAGTCTCGCGAATAAAGTAGCGTCCAGACTCATGTTAGAATATATATATATATCATATGATTGACATTTTAATTGTAAAATAAAAAATGTCCTTTTTCAGCCGATTAAAATTAAAATCTTTCTGCTTGCTCGTTGTTACTTCATCTCAAAGAAAGTATAAAATCTTATTTTATTTTCGTTATTTAAACGACATTCGATTTATAATTAATTGCGGAGCATTTCGCGCAATCTTGCTCAGATTATGTTATGTTGTATAGTGTACGCATTGTTTAATGGCATTAATATTGATCCCACACCCAGAGAGAAGAAAGACTTGATTGCAAGGCTGATTACCGTGTCTCCTAATTACGCGAGGATTAAGCTACTAAGATTCTCATTGCATTTTCTTCCACCAGATGCATTTGTAAGATATAATATGACAATATAAAATTTTATCTTATGTATAATTAATTTGTGTAACGTCATTGTTTAAATCTTGTGAGCTTATGAAACTGATTATTGATTTCTTAACTCGCAGCATTACTAAGCCTTCTTCTTCTTTTTATCTTTTTATATTTTTTACAAAAAAAAAATGTGAAAATATTGGCGATATTATCGATGACTTTTTTAAGGGAGTATATTTAATCTGTTTACGTACTTCGATTAAAATAAGAATAAATCGTGATGCCAAGAATCGAATACGCGATAGAATTTATGAAAGAAGTTAAACATTCGTTATTTTTAAAATATCACTAGACAGTTTTTCTAAAGACGCTTCATGTGACTTGAGGGAATAAAAAAGAGAAACGAGTACACAGCCCATTGAGACGAAATTGCCCCCGAAATGTTATGAGCCAAGAAAATAGTCGGATGTCCCATCAGGCTGTTTCAGTCGTCTTAAGAATACGAGATAGCAAGGCCTTCTAGCAATTATCTCTTTCTTTAAAACGTGATGAGAGAAAAAACGACATTGTTTTCGCTTTAAAAAAAAAAAAAAAAAAAAAAAAAAACAAAGCTCCATTGAGGTAGAAGGAGACGCGTGTTAAATGTGATTAAGGTCATGCCAGTAATTGGAGTTGCGTAACGTAAACTTGGATAAGAGCGAAATGATGACTTTATAAAATTATTTTCTGTTTTATTAGGAACGGGTCTCGGTTGGCCGGATAAACTCATTAATTAATTAATTAATTCTTGAAGATATAGCTACAACTAATTGATTTAAAGTAAATGATATAATCTGAATTACTGCATCCTAATCTCGATATTTTGTTTTAGTAGCTTTCCATTTGCAATTTTTTGCTTCCTTTTTATAAGCGTTTAAGAGAAAGAGAGATTAAAATATAAATAAGTGTAAAGAGAGATGACCTATTCTCTTGACGAAGAAAACGCTGGAGATTGAAAAATAATAAACCATGTTTTCCCATAATTTCCACTGAATCTTATCCTAATTATGATATAATTTTCATCTACATATTGATGTCGTATCACATATACGAAGTCAACTTTATTTTTCACGCAAAATTTATCGTGTCATGTATATGTTTTAGTATTTACATTAAATTATTTTATTTATATTTTTTTTATTTGTCCTTTACAAACTGCAACGTCAAGCATTTCTTGTGCAATTCGGATAATGAATCTCACTATTTTTTTTTTTTTTTTTTTTTCTTTTTGTACAAGCTTTATTATTTGTATGCAAAATATTAATTGCATTTTGCTAATTAACTTGTATCAACCATTCTGTTTCGGTTTATATTTGCTTGACAGTATTATATTGCTCGAGGATATGCGCGTTGTATTAACCATATCCTGCTATAAAACTTTGATGAAACGGATGATGAGTAATACGGAACGCGAATAATAATCCATGCTCTTGCTTTGACATTTACAAGCATTGCGTATTTACTGTTTTCAAAAGAAGATTAAAGTAAAATATTTGATTAAACGATCAATTTAATTTAAATACAAAAGAAATATATCATATATTTTGGATTTATTGTTGCAATATGCATTGAAATTCACCAATTTACGTAGAGAAATATTTAAATTAAAGCTCCAAAATAAATCTGAAATTTATCATTTCACCAGCCATCCTTTTTTTTATAATCGAAAGCTTATCCCACTTGATACGCGATGACAAAGGTAATTTCTTGAGATTCGACGTATTTTCAGCACTATCTTAAGTTAAACAGTGCCTCGGGACAGAGACAGAGACAGAAACGAGCTCGCATTGCCCTCGATATTCGAGCTACCTCTCGAAATCCAATTTAATACGGGTGTCGGCGCATCGCCGCCACTCACCACGGGTCCCTCGTGACAACACTGGCGCGTTATCGAGAAGCGCAAAGAAGAGCCGAAGAGAATTGAGAAGACGCTGGCAAAGTGAGGGAGATCCCGAAATCCTGTTAAGCAGAGATACCGTACAAAGAGAAATAACAGTATCAATGATTCGACAATCTCCCCCGGTGGATTTTTTTCCGTCGCCTTTTCAAACAGATCAATTAATTTTCCGTTTTGTATTACACTGAAATATCGACAGACGCTTGTTTCGTATTTTGCAATCTCAGCTTCTGGCGTCGTTTCAACATGAAAAGATATTTTCGTGACGATGCGAGTGAAAGCACGACGGATTGGCGGTACGACTTTTAGTCGAACGATATATACACGCCGAAGGCGTTCGCGGTGCATCGAACGGCGAGAGATAACACCCAGAAGCGAATGCGAGATGCGAGGAAACGGTTGAGATGGAATTTGCTAGTCGCGGCCCCGAGCGCCTTGTTCTAAAGTGCCTCCGACAACGAACAGTCGATTTGATGCATTTGATATTGATGCATTTCGTCCAACGTTCGTCGTCGTGTCATATAATATTTCGATATTTACGACGATTGAGAGTCCTTTTGCGAGAGAATTGCCGCTTAGTGCTATCGCTACTTTAGGGAACCACTCGGACGATACGAACTTATGTCGAAGGTTCGGCAATCTACGGCTTGAAAATAACCGTAAATTGTCCTTTATCAAATTCTGAGTACCAAGATATTCGCAGTACAATATATTTACATACGCATCCATGATTTTTCATTTATCATGACATTTCATGTTATTTAAAATCATTGTACTTTTCTTTTTTTATTATTATATTGAAAATGTTTTATCAAAGACTAATATTTTTTTTTATACAGAGTAATTTTATTTTAATCGTTTTCTAATAATAAGTGAGCTTTGTGATTGTTTGTGTACAATACGCCTTTGCCACGGATGATTCGTTCTCATAATGCGCTCGCGGAAGGTGAACCGTAACTTTCGCATCAGCTGGCGAACGACTTGAACTGTCATTGTGAGTGTAAGCAAAATACGAGATGCGACTCCGTGGGCAAACGTCGGAAATTGAAATTTACCGGGAGGAGATTCGTTTATTTGACACTCATGGAGAAAGACTTTATTGTGCGAGTTTCGAAGCGGTTTTCGACTCGTTCGCTAGCTGAGAAATGGAAAGACATCTCCACGATGTGGAGATAGAAAAGAACAGGAAGAAGGTGGCGGAGACGCGAGAGATAAGGGCGCCGTTATGCAAGAAAACCCTTTCGGCCGAGATATCGGTGAACAGAAGAAGAAAGAGAGGGAAGAAGAAAGAAGAGAATGGCCGGGGGATGGGTAGGTAAGGGTTAAGAGGCGAGGGTGAGATACGGGGGCGCGGAAACTACGTTGGGAATCCGTCCTAACTGAGAATCAATAGAAATTTCCACGCGGTGCGCGCATCGGAGAAGTCTCGATATCCATTTCCCCCAAACAAACGGTTCTTTCGGTATCGAAATCTTTTCCGAGCACATTCGTCGCTCTCGCTTCCTCGCTTCCTCTCACTCACGCCCTCATGTTGTTCCTCAATATCCGACTGATCCTGCGGTTTGACCCGAATCGGCCTGACCATCTCAAAGCGAACAGAAATATTCTCTCGCTTTTTCGGCTCGTCGAATGACATTTCATCTTGCGATTGGCAGAGAATTATTATGGATATATTACAGTATCCCTTTTGTATAAAACGTCAATCTTTTTATAAAGCTCTGAATTTTTGACCGACGGTTTATTTTAAAGCTTGGACTGAAAAGCCTGTGATATATACATATATATCGATTATTCTGTGTATAAAACTCGTGTACAATGTACACATATATCTTATAACGTTTTATATAATAATATAAAAATCAAACATCATGTAAAACTTTACGTAAAGAATTTTTGCGAATTTTACAGCATATAATAATATAGTATTAATAATAAATCTGAATATCTGACAATGAATCGAAATAAGAAAATTTGCATTTATTAATAACAGGATGAATGCTGATTGGAAAATTCGTCTAGTATCGATTTATTCTACAGATTTAATGACTCCTTGATGGATAGGACGATTTAACGCGAGCACCATAAATTACTCTTTCCGGTCGAGGGTCGCAAACCGCCTTTAAGCTTGCCTTGCATGGGCAATGACTCGGAAAGCACTAAATTCTAGTCACGGACTATTTCGATTAGAAATAAAGTAACGGCAATGATTTGCCGCAATGATCATGCGCAAGTTCTCGATACATCGATCTCTGGTCATTCAATTTTCAGTACAACGCAATATAACATTTTCGCAGTGTATTTTGATATTAAAGACGATATTGAATGTAAAATAGGATTTCCGTAAAATAATATTTTTATTCCATATAGCGTGAAAAGAATTAAAATAAAAATTTGATTTTTGCAAAATCAAGCGTGTTTTTTATCGCACTTATACCTCGCGATTGAAAATATTTTTCGCTTTATATCTCTCGATGAAAGCGACACTCATGGAAAGTCAACGCTCACTTCTTATCGATTAAGTTATAATTAGCTGCGGACAAAATTGGTCTTCTTTCTGGGAGAAATTCGCGTTTTCCAATATACAAAATTCTTATAAAATTCTAAAGCTGTTACTTTTGATTTTAATCAATTTTACAAAGCATAAAAAGTGTCGAAATAGGGGCCACATACGATACTTTTATCCAAAATAATGTGACAAGATTTTTTCTATTTTTTTTTTTTTTTTTTTTACTTTCTTCATTCGAATCCGCTTTATCGCGAGCTGGGCTAGGAAATCGACCCGACGATCGGCGTGATGAACGAGCGTTTCCGGCCGCTGTCTCGGCCAACAAACGATTAATTCCACGGACAGGATTCAGCATCGCGGCCACGCTATGTTATACCGTCCATGAACCCGATTACGAGGCATTTTCAACTTCTTTATTCCTACAATTACGAATGCATTCGATTAATAATAATCTCGCATTGCTCAGCAATTTATAACTATCGACGAATCGACGATGCCAGAGAAAGCAACGATTGCTTATGTCGCACTGTTACGTCCCCGTAGAAAATTTCAATCTATTATGGTCAGGGGGAGGATTCCGGAGAATCCGCTTTGAAATATATTTCTTTCTTCGTTTTCCTTCTTTTGTAAATATTCTCGATATCTGAACTGACAAAACGTGGCAGTTGTTCGGGAAACTCACGTTTTATTCATATCGATTTGATAGAATATCAAATTTAACTTGTTTTATCGACGATAGTGTTCGTTATTCAAAATTTATAATAAGACATTATATTTTTAGATTTGGGAGAAAAGTTTTTTTTATTTTAAAATTTAGATTTAGCAATACTGTTTATCCTGCAACGTATTTTTATCGAAAAATTATGCAAAATTTAATATAAAATAAGTATCTTGCTGTTAAAAAAGTAAGTGACAATTTTCTTTATTCCAGTATATTTTTAATAATATGCTTCTTTGTTTTATTAAAATATTCATTGATTGTAAAAGGAAATAATTATTAGATATTAAAATAAATCATATTTGTTTTTCTCGTACATATATAGAAGGCAAAAAAAAAAAATGAAAAAGAAAAAATGGAGTCCAAAATTGCAGATTTAATCGTAAGGATTAGCTTATGGAATCGGAAGTTTACGGGAAATTATTCGAATTAATGATTATAAATGCGTCGTGAGATATTTCGCCGCGGCCATTAGACACTCCGACTTATTAGAAATCGATACGCCACAAGCGTCGTTCGCAAGTTTCCTCAGGGTCAGCTTGCAAAATGAACAGCTGTGTCCACCTGCGTGGACACAAAATGAAGCTACGTCACAAAGCCGCCTCCGTTTTGTGGCGCGACAAGACAATGCGACGTAATAGCTGCCCGGAACAATACGTACAACTCCGTGTAACAACCAAAAGCTATCTTTCAGCGGACACAGCGATGCGTTCGCGAACAATGCGGAGAGTAGCTCACTAGACTGCTGCGAATTATCCTGAAAGAATGGCTAACTCAACGTCCGATACACGATGCATCGCGTTTTCTTTTGTACACCCCATGTATTATCTAGAGAAAACCGCTCGCGAGGAAGAAACAATCGATGGTTGCAGATTAAAATCGAACGCGTAGTGTTTAGATTGTGAAAGCATGACAAGAGAAGAGAACACATCGGAAAGCTAATGGTACAGCTATAATGTATCATCTGTGATATCGCGCTATCCATTATTGTATATTTCGAGAATGACTTACATCTGCCGATACGTCAACGCGAGACCTGAATATTTTGGATTTAAAATGCCTGATTTCTCATCGTAGGCATCTTGAAGTATAATAATTCGAGAAACGAGAATAATATGGAAATTATTCTCTTACGCTATATAATGTCGAAATAAATAAGTTTCTTCTTGCAAATTTTCCGGAAACTGCCATTTGAAGAGTTACTCAATAAATGAGCGTATAAATCGTTTTCGTCGTGAGCGTAGAACGCAATTGGATTAAATTATACGGTCATTTGTCGATTAACGAGCAAAAACCGGTGTGTCCAGCATATTTCACAAGCACGCTCTATCGATCGCGAATGTTGTCAAGTCGGAAAATACATTTATTTTGACGTATACTGTGAGAATCAATTATATCTCATCTTTCTTTCTCGCTTTTTATAGTTCAAGATAATTTGATAAATAAATTTCAAAAATTATTCTATTTTTTTTTTAATTATTTAATTATTTAATTTTATTTAAACAGCAAATCAAATAATATTTGAACTGTTAGTACTAAATTTCTGCAATTTAGTTACTTAAAATAAAATAATTTTATTTTTATTCTATGTTAAAAGAAAGAGAGAAAGAAAAAATAGCGAAAACAAGAAAAATAATCTAATAATTTTATCGGAATTACAAAAGCTGCTGTTAAACTAATTGCCAGACTGCTTAACAAAACAGTAATCCCCCAAATTCAATTTGAAATATTAAAACCGTTGCCAAGTTAATCACCAAACTGATGATAATTTAATAATGTCTGAACAGATACGGTAAATCATATTTAAATCACATTTACATCAAAGAGCCTCGATATCAGACGTGAATTTATGCTACTTTATCTATACATTCAAAGCATTTTAGCTTATCTGCTTTAGTCATTTCATTGACTATACAACATAAAGGTCGTTTAAAAACGCGCTTTAGAGTTATTTGCCTGAATTCACGTCATGCTTGATTCTCATTGTCAGATTTATTTATTTCACATTTATTTCACGAAGATTGCGTACAATTTACAACACATGTCAATTAAAAATAATACATACTTTTAAAAAATTGGGTTAAAATATATGAAAATCGTGAACTTTCTGCCATAATAACACATCACTCAATAAATCTCCGGTCTAACTAAGAAAAACAATTTTTTTTTTTAGAAATCACGTGGGTCTGTCAACAATGTTATCATATATGTGTCAGACCGGGGACTTATTGAGTGATGTGTTATGTATAGATTGTATTATGAAATTTTATATTTTCTTTATATTCTTCTTTCATATTTAATTTACATTATTAAGCTTGTTTATTTTACCAAAATTTAGGGTTAAATGTAGAATACAAATGATGCGTGCGTTTCACACACACAGAACAGTAGGAAAATCAACATCGCTTCTCGTGTCTCCTCAGGAAATTACCCTATCTCGTCGACGAGGCGATCGCGAGTTCCACTCGACGAAGCCGTTCGGTAAACTCACCGTGTTCTCGTAAATCGTAAGTTTTCCCCGTTTCAGTAACGACCCCGCTCGCCGATAAGAGCTCGCAAGCCTATTACGGAGCTTTCCGAGACGACGAGCGTCCGAAAGTTTTCACCGGTCGGTCATGATGTAACTTTACGTTATATACACTCTTGTGCGCAAATCTCGCGACAGTTTGAAACATAAGTTTACGCTTTCGATGTGAGCAAGAAACTATCATTAACGTGCACCTTGTTGTTCCATATAGACGTCATCGGTGATTAAGTACAAGTTTAACACAGCGCTGTGTGGCTTCATTCATCAACTCTTGGGATGCTCTTGTATTGTATTTATTTGATGAATAATTTATTATAGCTATCATGATATATATTTGTTAAATATTTTATTAAATTTTTTTTTCTTAAATACGATATATGAAGATCTGATCTGGAAATGATCTGTATGACATTTTCTATTTTGAATGTTTGAATAATTTTAAAGTAAGACAATGGAGGAAAGCGATTCTACGACTCGAAGAGCGAAGTTAAAATATGTAAACTTTTACTCGCGTATAACTGCAATAATTAGTTGAAGTTTGGTTTCTTCGATAATTATAGATTATACTTTAACAATTGAATATTCTATAAAAAGAAAAGATACTTCTTTAAATTGAGACAATCCAAGTTAAATCATACAAATTTAAACAGCATTGAAAAACTAAATATTTACTTTTAAGTTTAATTTAATTTTAAACTTTTTATAACTTTTTTTATAAATTTTCTTTTATCTTCTCAATATTTGTGTATTTAAAATTCCTAATGCTGAATAAATATAATAATGATTTCATCATTATATTGAAGGTAAATTTTTGAAATACATTTATTATTAAAATATTAAAATATAACAATAATAAGTTCGCGCATCGTGGCTTTCATTTGCTAGTTTTTTCGCTTAAAATTTCTACAAATATTTTGAAGTATTCTTAAATTTATGAACAACTTTTCGTGAAAATTTATATATTCTTATCTTAGATTGAAACTTCTCCACATTTTCCGATTTCACGAAAATTGCAAGGTCGATTTTCTAAGTTCAATCGTATTCAACTATTGCTTTTTCCCAAAAAAACTACTCGAGTTTTCGAAACGACATTTTCCAATCTATCGAAGCGCTCGCGACTTACTGGATTACCTCGTAAACACAGAGATCGTGTCATCTGCAGACAACGTCTACAACGCAGCAATGTCTCGCTTGCAAAAGAAAAGTCTTGTAGTTTTCCGCTTGTGTCCAGATCGGCGTCTGGACCGGAAGTCCGCTCGATACGCGGTCAACTATAAAGCACATTATTCGGCCGCTCAACGGATATCTGAACTTATTCGTATGTTAATATATTTCCATGTTTGGCAATCGGCCAACTCGATTGGCCTCAATACCATTCGTGAGGCAAGCCACGTATCTCGATGCATCGATGCATCACGCCATTCGCGATATGCACACATAGTATCGTCGTCACATGTATACATACACACACACACACACACACACACACACACATATATATATATGGTAGTCTGCACATTCAGCACTTAACATTCCATGTAAGCATATAAAGTATTTATTAACGGATGGACAGCGACATTTTACATGTTAATAATATATATTTTTTTATTGATTTTTAAATGATAAATCTTGATATTGCATTTATCAAAGTAAAAATTTTGAAAAATATTAATAAAACATCTATTTCCATTAAAAAATATGCAGAATAAGCAATACAAATTATATTGTATATTAAAATTTCGTGCGCACACTTGCTTATATATGAATGCTTCAACAGCGACGACGTTTATATGCAAATAACTTGAATATGCAAAGTAAATATCTAGTAAAGAAATTATTTATATCACATATAACAGGATGCTTGATACTTTTAGCTTAAAAAAAAATTCATTCATTTTTATCTCTTGTTTAAGAGCACTCTGCTTCGATTGTATTCATTTGATTCAATGTTTATTGAGTGATATTCATTAAAGTAGTGCTTAATGAAAGCTTTGATGCGCTCAGGTAGGTATACGTGTTGCAAATACCGAATTCGGCATCGCATTTGCACGAAATCGGAACAGAGGGATATCCGCGCAATTTGCCGATCTGACATTATTTACCCGATCGGGACGGACACGTTCGAATCGCGGTCGACGTCGACGGCGAGCGGTTTAAATCACGGCGGTGGCGCAACGCGGAATGCAAATCGGCTTTATCATTATGACCTGGCGGATGATCGGTTCGCCGATTACGCTCGGGATCGATTCGGGATGTTTTTATCGTTCAGTTTATCCGCGTTTCTATGTCTATATGAATCGGCCATCTCGAGCGCGAATCAGTCAAGCGTGAATTTCGACGCTTGTCTGGCAAGAAATGTGCGAAAGCGATTCATTTCAAAAGTTGTTTACCCAACTTATTTAACATAATCTACTCCCAAGTATGCAGACTGCTTGAAAATGCAGTCCGCCGGATTCAACGGTCCTACCATTCCTCTTAACAATTCTGGAATTCCTCTTTCGTTGAGACGTTCAGAACTTGCATCGTGGCTTCTCCCTTAAATATCTTCTCTGCTGCTTATATTAAAAAATGTTTCAAAAAAAAAAAAAAAAAAAACTCCAGTATCAGATATTCAACTTATACCTATTAAAATGAAACTTGTGTTGAAAGCTTTAAATACTGGATTAAGTTTAATTTTTTCTAACAGTGTAATCGTATAAGCTAAATTGAAGTTTTTAAATAAATTAGTTTTATTATTTTTAATACTATCTTCTTTCTCCATCTTCTCCGTGTATACAAATTTATATTCAAACATCTTTTTCAAGAAATTTAATCGATAAAAGATACGCAGATGTTTGCGCCATTAGTTAAGGGCCAGGTGATGTTGCGGCGAATGTATTCGCTCTAATCGGTAGTGTACGGCATGATAATTGCAATAGCAATAACGCTCATCCGTTTCACATCTGTTACTATAGTGTGTATTATATATTACTATAGTGTGTATTATATAGAAATCACGTGGGTCTGTCAACGTCTGTCAACAATCTTGCCATAATGTGTCAGACCGGAGACTTATTGAGTGATG
>JBCEZV010000019.1:5027177-5046164 GCA_039654365.1 Cataglyphis livida
GACAGACCCACGTGATTTCTAAAAAAAATTTGTTTTTCTTAGTTAGACCGGAGACTTATTGAGTGATGTGTTATATACAGAAAGAGAGAGAGAGAGAGAGAGAGAGAGAGAGGGGGGGGATTTTACTCTCCAAGATTTTATCGGCGATGCTACAATACGTCGAATCAGGTTATTGACTCGTTCCAATTGAAAATTATCCCGAATACAACACGTACTGTTTAAAGCGCGGAAGATCCGACAGAAATTATGGCTGTAACACGTGGCCAATGAACATCGCGTTATCCGCGGTGATATATTCGCGTTAAGCCCGATCCAATCTCGAGCTTCCGAAATTAAAATTTATTAAAATCTGTACGGCAGAAAATCGATTAATGAATTATGTCGAGCTTGCATGTTGTGTCGGTTTATACAAGTTTTGATAAAAAAAAAAAAAAACAACTTTTTTATCAGAACCCTCCCATACGTAAAGAAAGCAAGGGTGGGTCGTTGCACAAAATTTCTATTGACAGGCCAAGAAAAAGATGAAAATAAGCACATATTCTAAAAATATGTATGAAAATATTTAAATTATTTTTTTGCAAATTTACTCGTTTTATAATAAATGTTAAAAAGAATCGTGAAATAATGACGGTGTTTCAAGAAAAACAGAAACATGTGTAACGTAGCGAAAACCCGCCTCTCTTTCCAGACAGTAATTTGATGCTTTTTCTCATTTCTCCTCGACGATTTTATATCCAAATTTTAGTTATAGTGAAAAAAACGTTCTCTCTATCATTCATTTTCTCACGAAACTAAGATGTATCTCGCGAAATGTTTTCTAATTCACTGTTTGTCTTTTATCGTTTAAATCGGCAGCTTTCCTCAAGCCTTTCTATTCGTTATTTAATTCTATTTGTTACAGGCGAAAAGAAAAATTTCTCTTCAATACAATAGATTCTTTCTCTTTTCTTCACTTTCGTTTTCTTTCTCTCCTTCATTCTGCGCGACAAATCGCTGGCACGCTCGTCGAGTTCGCATTTTCGCCGGGTCAGTTCTCCTCCCTTTTCGTCCTGACCTACATTTCGGAGATGCTTTGTCGTAAAATCATCGCGCAAATGCCCGGTTTCCTTCTTTTCGTGAAGCGTCTACGATTCATTTCGCGATTTTATCGCCTAGACGTTTAACGCCAACGCACCAGAAACGCGAATGGATAATTGTTTGACTTTGCGTTTGCATCTTCTTAATAAAAAGGATTATAAAAGTTTTACGACGACATTGTTGTAAAGAGAGTTAAAAATGTCACACAAAAGAAGGAAAAGTGAAGAGGAAAAATGTAAAAAAAAAAAAAAAAAGGAAAAAAAAGAACTCGTGTTGAACGTCGTTGTCTAACATCGGAAATTTTCCTTGATAAACTTCACGCGCATACGCGATAAACATGCAATATCGGACGCATAGGTACAATCTCCAAAATAATTTACATACCCTCTTTCCAATTAATTAAGCCGACTCGAGACCGCCCCTGCTCCATTCCGGAATTATTTAAGTTCAGTAATAACAGAACAAGCGTCGCGCGCCGCTTTGCATTGTCGCTGCACCTGTTTTCGGCGACAGCTACAAATACCATCCTTGTGACTGGCATCTCGTTTTCTCTCCTGTCACTCGGTGTGTCTCTGAGCGCATATACACATATACAGACATACCGAAATTTAATTACTTTCAGCGCGGGTATCTACCGAAACTCCCCTTTAGCCCGTAATAATTTCGTCGGAAGTCCCGGGTAATGTCAGGAACGAGGAGTATCCGGGGAAAGTCGCTTTCACCTGAGAAATTCGCCGAGACGAGGATATTCTAATCCCCCCGCGCTTAATCCACCGTTGTGTACTCCGCGTATTAGGGACGATTAAACGAGCTACCATTTTTACGCCGGGATGCCGACCGTGATAAGAACTATATGGCGATGCTGCTGCAATTAAATTTAATACTGGCAAACGAGCATTGCCGTGATTAAATGTTGTCTTATGAATGCGTATACACACACAGAACAATGAAGAAAAAAAAAAATTGTCTTTTTCTCAAATACACACACAGTATTATCAATAAAATAATTTTTAATAATCACTCTCCTTCTCTATATATCATTATTTTAATTACGTTCAAAATTATTTTTTCAGTTTTATTTATTATTTAGATTTAATAACTATTTTCGAAGATAATGGATAAGAAAAAAAAAAAAAAAAAATCTTGTCGCTGAAAATGCCATTTTTTTAAATATCGGAAAGAAGACAGGGGAAAGATTTATCTTTTTAAAAATCGATGTGTCTTGATTTCTCAGACTCTACGCGGCTTGAAAGAGATAGATATAGATATATGTAATAGGGATGAATGTTAGTATCTGAATATATTTTTTTTTTTTTCAAAAGCAACAAAGTTTCATATCGCGAGTCACGTGCGACCTAAATTACCGGCGTGCACGGCGTCAGAATTTCTCCGGATATGTAGCCTGAGGCCACATGCCGATTACAAGCATAATATCGTAATGTGTGGAATGAGGAAAACGAGAGAAATAAAGCATGAAATGTTTGCTCGTATATTATATCTTTATAGAAACTATTATTACGAAAAAATTTACAATAACACTGCAGCTACAAGCCTAATTAACGCCTCACTTATTTCAAATTTTTTGCAATTTCTATTTATCATTTTTATAAACCTTTATTTAATCTCATTTAATCTCACAGTAATGCTTTTTTGTTATATTTTCTCGATAATTCAGGTTCTGATAATTATGCAATTATTATTAACTTGAGAGAACATTTATATGCTTAATTTAACGTAATGAGAATCATATTGTTTTCATAATATATTAAATTACTATTATTAAACGAATTAATTGCTGTGGAATTACTACAAAATTTCAGTTTCTCTCGGATTACTGATGTAATTGAGTATTAAAGAAAAAGTCTCAATAATATGTAACACATCACTCAATAAGTCCCCGGTCTGACACATGTACGGCAACACTGTTGACAGATCCACGTGATTTCTAAAAAAAAATTTGTTTTTTTTTTTTTTTTCTTAGTTAGACCGGAGACTTATTGAGTGATGTGTTATCAATATTGTCAACACAAACAGATTTATTTGACAAATATATTTTTAAATTCTAAACTTTTAACGCAAATTTAACATGTACATCTATAACGCTTTCTCTAAGATAACAAGAGCAAAATTACCCAAGCTTTAAATTCTCGAGGGTAAATGGAAACACCACGTGTTTCTTTAAGCTGAGGTTATTCTCTTGCCTGCTAAGATGCATTTTTAAAAACACATGCAACATTACCTTCGCACCAAATGTGTCTGGAAATGACTAGGGATTTGCATAATACGTTTCACCATTATATTCTTATACCCCGCTTCCTAAGAGTCACAGTGTACACATGCAACAACCGCGTCGTGCAACGATACTTTGCGTCGTTCAATAAATTCTTCGTCTTTTTACTCTTCGGGCATGCACAAGCAACTTATCTTTCATCTACTCATATCAAGTCGTGTCTATTTTTTTTTTTTCTTAATTTTGAAGCTAGATAAAAAACAAACTTTATATTTTTCAATCAGTGATAAACATTCTATAATTATCAACAATTTATTAGTAATTTGATAATTCCATCTTCAACGTGTTTATAGAGTGATTTAATATCACGTATTATTTTGTCAAGCTATTTAAATGATGTAAGCCATCTTGCAAAGCGTAAATTTATAGTGAAAATATAGCGGGTTCGTAGAATCGTGACAAATATACTTCGGAAATGCAATATATAGACCGGTCCGGCGATGCCTTATTGTGGTCACATATGTAAAGGACCGCATGAGTACCTTTCACGTATCCTAGCCCCCGGTCATTTACGGACCTTGCCTTGGGATTCCAACTAGGATAGTAATTTTCCCCAATGCTCACACACCACCATTGTCGTCCACCAACACAATCTTCCCTCTCTTTGTCTCTCTCTCTCTCTCTCTTTCTCTCTCTTTCTCTCGACATTTTCATTCGATTTATTCCGACCTGTGATCTCGTTGCGTGCAAAGGGTGGAGCAATACATCTGACTACCAGACGAAGTAACAAATGATGACACGCTAATTAAACTCGTAAGCGGTTAATTTATCATATACTCTAGTATTATGTCTGAAAGTTAAACCGTATGGTTAATCTGGAAACTTCACTTTTTAAATGTCTCTAGTTTAACATGTATATTTTTTACGCGCCTAAATAGTTTCGGAAGCAGAAATTGTGGTATGGCAAAACATATGTGAAACCTAATTGAATTTTCAAATTAAATTTAATTATATAATTTATACATATAATTTAAACAAGAAAACTATAATTACATTATATTTAGTTTGTTCAATATTGCACTACGACTCTATTTTCCCTATTTCATATTCCATTTCAAATTGTTAAAGTACATTTAATGGATCCTTAAAGGAATTTTATTTATTAAGTTAAGGAATTTAAATTATTAAGTTAAGACACAAATTATTAAATTATTAATTATTATTAAAAACTATTTTTACAATAGACGCTTAAATTATGTCTGTGACATAACTTTCCAAGAATGTCTTTAGCAATAAAGCGACGAGCGATCCGCGCAATATAAAATCCTGAGAGCTAATAACGTTTCAAGAGCGTGTTGTACGCGGATACGACGACGCTTTGCACCGAGACGACGGGGGTTGTAAGCCTGAACGTCTCGTGTTAGCGACCCCGCGGCATGGCAAACGAGGAAGAAATTCGATGCCGCGGGCGCGATATATCGCTTAGTAATATTTGCGGAAAATACGAAGGGGATGCATGCAACCCCATAGCGGGTGTTCTGGAGGCAAAATTCTCACGCGTTTCGCCGCTTCGTCACGTTCTTGCGATTCATTTCGAATACTCCTTTCGCTCGGCGATAGTATCGACAAAATAAGACGAGGAACATAGAATTTCTTGATCGGTTGATTATGCAACATTTGACAGCCGCCCATAATTGAATTCGCACGTGCACGAATTTCTCTATAATTTTATCTTAAGAGACACGACTAGCAGCGTGCAGGAAATAAGCGTTTCCGCGGCGAGGCATGAATTTGTCGTCAAAGAAATTGCAATTTCTATTTCACTCAAGGCATACACAAGGGTATATAGCGGAGCGTGTTCTCGTGGGGAATAAAAAAGAGCCGCGAGGAAGAGAATCTTTTGGAAACACTTATTTAGATGAGAATGTTCGTACCGAAAGAGAGAAGCAATTTTGTGTGCGCGCGCGCTTACATAAAAAGGGAGTATCCACCAAACGGAAATACACGAGCAACGTGGAGCTTTTCTTATATGAATACGGGCACATACATGCAAAATAACAATTGCGTTTGCAAATGCAATATTTATTTATCGGAAATTTTTATTTCGAACTTGACGCGAAGGATAATAAATGTCACGTCGTACATCGTGCGACAACGATTTATTCGCCAAAGTAACTTTTAAGTAAAGTTTACGATCGTGCGTTTCGCTTAGATGCAATAATTCAAGATGTAGATTGCAGATTATCAGTGTAATATATGACGTATTCGTTCATATGACGTAATTATGCGTCCTCTAACGTATCTCATATATGTAAATATTTGTCGCGCCCGATATTGAAGATGAATCGTCCCTTAGAGATACGATTACATAGATCTCAACCATATCAGATATATTTAGGCAGATTTTCCTTAAAATTTCCTAAATTCCTAAAACATTTAATTATATATACAAAAATGATTTATATTAAAATTAAAGATTTCCGTTTAATAAACGAGAATGCAAAGTCCCGAAAATTTCGAGGCTCGCAAATGCATTTCCTGCTCGATGCGTCCGACGAGAATCCGCGATGCGATAGTTGCATTATAGATATTGGTTCCATTGCAAATATTGAAAAACGACTGTCACCTGCTCTTTCCGACGTAATGGATGCCCGTAAAATATATTGCTGATCCCTACGTGTCTTCCTCCTCTTCCGCTCATGCAATTTTTCTATCACTGCTTGCTAGTTTGTCAAAAATTCGCGCCGCAGAAACGGCGCTAATTGAAATAATTCGCAAAAATTTAATATTTTAATTAAGTCTTTTAATATAATTTTATAATTAAAACGCTACACAACTCTCGCGCATTTGCAGATTTCCACCACGAGATTGTTCTTCACATAACATTCGGAAGCCCATTGTTATGGAAATGGACACTTTTTTGTGTCGGGATTGTTTGCATCACAGCGTAATATTGTAGAGAAAAAAAATTAAAAAAAAAAAATAACCTATTATATGTCATCGTCAAACGCGAGCCGATGGCACAATATAAAAAATTTTTACCTTTAATTTATTGTTTAATTAAATCTACATTTTTTTTTAATACACCAAGTAATTAAAAAAAAAAAAAAAAAAAAAAAAATTAACCATTTCAAATAAAGTCAGTCAATTAGAAACCTATAAAAATTTCATGAATGTTAAAATGAATTACTTTCGTGGATATAATATCACGTTATCACATTTTTTATGCGTTTATTCATAAAGCTATGTGATAAGCTTAATATCAGCAAAGTAACAATGACGCTCACATCAGACTGGAATCTAATAAAATGTTCAGTTGAATGTTGCAAATAAGTAAGGCTTTAGTTTATCGCGACGATAAACTTTTGCCACAAAACGCGAACCGCGCAACTGTCGGCACAATATCTGCAACGATCTCGCTATTGTCTCTCTTTTTTTTTTTTTCAAAGTCGAGAAATAACGAGAACTCGTCGTTGCAGAGCGGATTTAATTAAAGTACAGCAAGAAGCATGTAGCTTAATGCGGTCTGTCTGAAAAAAAAATAAATGCGTAAAGACGAGTTGTAATTGTTTGTCACCACTCCTTACTCAACAAGCGTTAAAACCACGGACGTTATTCACGACTAAATGGTATTATATAATATTTCAAAGTCCTCATAATTTAATTAAATTCTCCTCGGATATGCTTCGTGTTTTAATATTTCGCGAAGAGAAGCCGTCCAGAAAGGCCATCGCGAAAAAACTTTCACAAAAGTTGCAAGAATACGAAAAGCGCGGGTACGATATACGGAGGTATTAAATATTTTCCTACAGACTTTTTTAACAATTTTCATTTCTTAGCAGTGCATCTGCGACCCGGTGCTACGTACAATATAATACTCGGGCATATGAATATTTATATTAAAGAATGATAAAAGTTAATTCGCACAAAAGAATTTCTTATTTTACTTATAATTATTTATAACTCAGGAGCTCTTAAAGTTTTTGCTAAAGACAAAATAAATTCGAAATTATTTAAACAAAGTATTTGCAAAATTTTTTAATCTTTCAAAGATGTAATATGCGATGAATCCAGACATGTAGTTGCAATGCATTGTTTCCTATTTCTGTATTTATTATATAATATATTTTATTGATAAAAATTTAAAAATCAAACTTAACAGCTGGGGAAATAATGATTCAATGCAATGTTATATGTTCGCATTTAATATGCACAGATATGTTTGTTCGATTGAAAGTCGCCTAAATTAGAGATCAGTTTAATTGCATCGAATTGTCAATGTATCACCGATCGGGATTAGATTAACAGCGTAATTTCTTTGATAGAAATAAAGCGCATCTATCTATCTATGTCGGATATCTCAGTCAAATGAGAATTATATATCAGTATTGATATGCGTTAATAACACGAGTGGGCCTCGCTGTGGCTACCGAACCTCATTCGTGCCAAACCACCGATCTGTATGTATATATGTAGCAATTCGTGGGCGATGAACCATGGGCGTGTGCCCACGCTATAGTGCACGAGCCCCTGGCATTCCTGGCATTCCTAAACCGGAGGTCAACCCGAATCAGATACGAGCTTGACTAGGAATTGGAATAGCTCGCTTGTGCAATATGACGATCGAAGCTATTTATTGATCGGAAGCTTTCGAGATGATTACGCAAATACCAGAATAAAGAATCTCAGAATTATGTGTATGTATGAGACAAAAATGCAATGTTCGAAATTTCTTTAAAATATACAAGACAACGTCTCGCAAAAATCTATCCTGACTGTAATGATGTAATAGAAGATATACTTGCGATTACTCATAATGCAATATTTATTAAAAATATGCAACATATAGCTTGTTCGAAATAAAGGCTTTGTATAATTTTGAGATATTGATTCTGCGATTTTATCGCAGTCTTTCCCTCACATTATTTATTTTTTGCCGTTTATTTTATCCTGAAATATTTCGAGAAAATTTCTCGTATCGAGATTATACGTACCTTCGAGACGACGCTACTCTGATTTCTTCTTCTATATCGTTGTAAATTACGTATATATCAAGAAACATCTTCTGAATTAGGACAAAATTTCTTATACATATAAAGTGTCCTAAATTGTCATCGCCAAAGTCGCGCTAACCTCGGAAAATCTCGCAATCTTTGATGGAGTCCCCCATAATATGTCGACTACCTTCCTCTCGCGCAGAAATCGTCCAACGATTTTTTTTTTCTCTCTCATTCTGCGTCTCGTAGTTGAATATTTCCCGGCGAGTTACGCGCGATGCAAATGATAAAGAATTTACATCTTCCTTAATTTGCACAATAATGGCGGCGTCACCTCTCGACTCTGTTCTATCCTCGCGACCGCGACTCTTCCGCGAGGAAACTTTCCCGTCTGATTCTGCGTTAAATTCCCTCGAAATATTCGTGTTATCCCCGACGCTATATATAACCCGTAATTGTGGTGCTTATAATACATGTCTGTCGTAAACATATTTTACATTAAACAGTAATGAGAGTAGGTGTACGATTATTATAGCTCATTATATACGATGTGACGTTAACAATAGAAACACATATAGAGTGATTAAAGGTATAAAATTAAATGAAGATTGCAAAGTAAATTTCTTTTTCAGAGTTTTTTTTTTAAGAACATTAATTTTAAAAGTTTTCATAATATCTTCTTTCTTCTTCAAACAACATAATTTTATTATCATGTAATATGTTATTAAATTAAAACAAATATATATTTACAGAGCGAAAAAGAATATAAATATATATCTTAATTTATTTGTAAAAGCAATAATTTTTACAGTATTTTTAATCTTTTTTTTTTCAAATTTATGTCCATGACATTTAGATAAGTCTTTTTAGATAAGCGCGCCTCTTTCAGTGACATTACTGTTGATGTAAAAAAAGAAAAAAAAAAAAACGAAAAGTTGAAGAGATCCCAATCTTTTCAACTTCAATATGCTTGGAAATAAGGTTGACAAGTTTTAATTAGATGCTAACTTGATCGTGATACACGAAAGATATTTTAAATTCATGAACCTCGCAAATTAGGCTCGAGATCGCGTCTTGCTGGAGTTAATGATAGTCCGCGATGTACTCGTGTAACTTTCGCGAACGTTTCCTGCGTTGCATAACAGCAACTTAAAATCGTGCCGCCGCATAAACACGAAGCGGAAAGTTTCGGGAACTTTTTGGAGGAGATATTCATTCGCGCCCGAATCTTATTGCTGTTTCGTGATCAAAATATCAGACCGCAACATGAGCTAAATAAATTAACGAAATTTTTTTTTATCTATTTTTTGTTTTCCTACGCGTATTATTTATTAAATGTATTGTCGATTACAACAAGCTTGCCACATCATGGATTATTTGCCGATTGTTTACGAAGCATTTTTAAATTATTTCCCCAGAGAATATTGCAATTCTCGTTAATTCTCCGCAATGAATAAGGGAGAAGCTCGAGAGTTAATAAATCGACGGCCGATTATTACCAAGCTGTATCCGTTAATCGTGAAAATCCAAGCACCACCGTACGTGTAGCAGCAAAGCCGTTACGCAAATTTCGATGTTCCCTAACGGACTCCTTCATCATCCCCATGCGACGTGCCACGACAACATCGGTATTTACGTAATTATTGGGTCGGAGGTTCGCTTTGTGGCGTTGCGGCTCGTGAGATGCCTCTCGAGTGCATACGTCATCATTAAACTAACTACGGTATTCTGCTCTGTCAACGACACTTGTCGGTATCTTTAATTAAGCCACTCATTGCGAAAGCGGTATAAGTTCAGAGTTGTGAAGTATTATGAATTTTATTAATAATCGCGAAATAAGTTTGGTTCCAGCTTGATTGAAGAATTTGCCATTAAAATCGTTCGTATTCAGGTATAATTGTGTAAAAGAAACTTCTTGTATCGTACATTGCAGAATCAAGATAGAAAGTTGGAAATTACATTGCAAACTCGCAAAATTGGCACATTGATAATACCAACTTTGATAAACTAAAGTTTCCACCTGCGCTTTTAGTGCGCTTTTAGAAACTATTTTGTTATTTCTAAAAGAACTTACTTCATACAAAGTGCTCGTGCAGTCTCTCTCCGATAAATAATATTATATTTTCTCACTGTTTTTTTAATCTCATTTTAGTTACTTTATCTTTGACGTTTTGATAGTTGCATAATCGCACTGTCTCTCATCTGCAAAATCTCCAAGAATTAATCTGTTCTCGTTTGTTTATCCACGCATTATAAAACGCTGCGTCACATCAAGAAATTATTTATTAATTTTACCGCGCATTGCTGTGGCGAACGGCAGCTTTATTTGTTCGCTTTATATAAATAATTATTTTATCAGAAAGATTCTTGCAGTGTTATTGATCAACTTTATTTGTTACAATAACAATTGATTGTTGAAGAATTTATTTATCGTAAAAAGGCAAAATAAATTAATTGCTGAGCAAAATAGAAAGAGCAAAAATTATTTTTATTTTATTAGTTTATATAAAAATATACGCCATATAGATTTCTCTTAAAATAATATAAATTTTTAGGTTTGCATTTTCTATTCATAGCTTTGCGCGTAGGAAAGGAGCGAAGCATTTCTGAAAATTATTCCTCAATCTGTCTAATCTTCGCTCCAAAACACGCCGCCACGTAAATGCAAATCATTTCGCGTGAAATACACGGCGACGGCTGCGTTAGACATTGCCCATAACGGATAAACGAGGCCACTAATCTATGAAAGTGATGGAGAAGACACTGTTTCTCCATATGAATACCCAACAACTGTTTACTCCCAGAGTTTGAATGCGTATGAATGTTGCAGACCGATCCGGAGTGGCGATAGAAAGCCGCCGATCGGCTTTATTGGAATCGATATCGTAGACGTAGATCGTATGCGGGATCATGCACTATAAGGTCATTAATTCGTCAGGGCATCCCGTTAGATCGGATTAGCATCGCAAGCTAATAACTATATCCAGCGATGAGCGTAACTCATCTTAATCTTCGCTAATTCAAATTTCAGATTTCATCTAGTTAAGAGAAGATCTCTGTTCATTATATATGATCGTCTCTATCTGCTCAGTAACGGATATTTGCATGTAAATATATGTGTATCGTAATAATTTTTAAATAAAATGCAAAAAATTATAAAATTTAGAATAAAAAAAAAAAAAAAAAAAAAAAAACATCAAGTATGAAAGTGTGAAAACATATATGCGCCGACGTGGATTTAATGAGTAAAAATTAATGACATTAGATATAAATTTTCTCTTTTTCCATCTCTTTCTCACGAAATACCGATGGAAGAGAATAATTACGTACGAGAACTTGTAATTGTAGGAAACGTAACATAATTAGAAACGAGTCAACGAGATTGACATTACCGTGCTGGGCTTAATCGAGCTGTCTAAGAGACGAAGACGATAGTCAGACGACATATGATGGAAATTATAATGAATCTCGTCGTTTCGCCTCCGTCACTCAGGAATGTGAAATTACGGCAAGAACCTGTCTAGCACGCTCGCTAATACATATCAGTGACTTCGATCTTCATTAATCTTCCACTCTTGATCGATCTTGAATATCTGAAGTTCTTCCGAGCGCAATTTCCTTGTTTGCTACCGACATTATCTATTTCGTCTGGAGTCAATTGACACAATCTCCGTAAAACTGTTAACTGCTTGTTAAAATTATTAATTTTGTTAACGTCTTTAGGATTTCCCCTGGCAATCATTTCTTTCTTCTCATGGGATATAGCTTCATATTCTTTTGACACGTCTATTAAGGGCGTTCTAATTATCCTGAATATAACGATCGACGCATAAAGTCAGTTGAGTAGCTTTTCGTGTAACATTCTTAAAGTAATCGACGTCTCTTTGTTTAACATAGGGTGCTTTCGCCTTTTCTCTTCCCTTCCGCTTCCCCTTTCCCTCATTGATCAAACACTATCTGGTTTTCCCCACTTCTGGTACCGGAATTCCTTCGCGATAAGCATTCCTTTTCCTCCCTTCTCTCTCTCTCTCTCTCTCTCTCTCTCTCTATCTCTCTCTCTCTATCTATCTATCTCCATGCCATGGACTCGCAAGCATGAACTGTACTCTTCAGCGTCACAATTTTCTCTGATACCGATGCGCAAATGTCAATTGAATTATTATCACGATAATGACAACCATGCATGAGCCTCATTGTACGTATAAATACTTATAATTTTAATTACAAGATTTATTTTTTAGATGAGAATATTAAAAAAACATTCGAAAAATTAACATACATTAAAACGACTAATTAATTCAATTGAAAGATTTTAAATAAAAATTTATCATGTCATCAAATTTAATATCGAACCCTGCATTTTTAAATAGAAACGAATTTTAGAGAAATTTTGATCCAATTTTATGACAATAAACATGCGTAAGTACATATGCCTTGAAACTGGCGGGAACTCTTGCGTAATATCAAGCTTATTCGGTCGTACCTTTCCCAGACAAGCACCAGTTCAGAATAGAGCTCATATGTACATACACATACAAACAGCTTACGCTCACCGTAAGCTTTCTACAAAGATCAGGGGATTTGCTCATAAATATGTAAATTTTCTCGGGTTGTTCGCGAGGACGGCGGGGTAAAAATGTGGCCACGCCGAAAAATGCCGATACGAATGGATATTCAATTACGATTGGCATACGGCGATTTGTGCTGGGAAATATAATTCAAATATAACTGCGATTTGCGACGATAAGTTTAACATTATCATTTACATTTGTTATATAGGCTTTTTAATTTGCTTCTTGATGTTGTTTAATTTATTAATATCTAGATTCTGCCATTCAATATTATTAAGCAAATAATTTTAATAATATAGTTACATACTATATGATTAATCATATGGTTTATGAAAATATTAAATGTAAATCAAACGTGAAATTATATTTTCTAATTGATTAAAAAGATTAATCATGATATGATTGAGATTGATTTTAATATATTTACGTATTAATATTGTAAAAATTATTCTTTAAGATTACTTTAATAATTGCAATAAAAATATTTGTAATTATTGATTAATGATTAATAATTTCTAATATGTTTATAAAATTAATTTCAATTTTATTGATTTTTTATTGATGAAATTTGAAATTTTATTGATTCAGTTTAGTGATTACTTTGATTATGATTAAATTATTTATTAATCGCTTACTATAATAATCATAAGAATAATCAATTCTAATTCTCTCTCTGATGCAACAGTGTAAAGAATAATTTCACACTGACAATTGTGTAAAATGGCGCAAATCATCTCATCACGAATGCCTTTTGCGCGATTGCATTATTCATACGCAACGAATCACGGATGCAGAGGCGTCGTATATGGCAAATATAAAATAAGGATCATCTCATTATGCGTCAGGCGCACGGGCTTTTACGTTGTGCGTTATTATCCCATACAATAACATTGCAATCTTCTTCAATCACTTTCATATACACCTCAGTAAATAGATATATCTCTCAGAGAGAGAATAAATTTTTTACTCGTGATAAATTATAAAGAAGGAACTTTGGCAAACTCGACTGAAATGGAATAATAATATAAAATATGTTCATAAATTTTAAAAAATTTTTAGAAATTGCATTGTATTTGAAAATGTAGTTTTAAACTTTAAAATTTCGGTTTTATTTCCACTCATAACATGATATATTTATTAACATTTTTATAAGTAAAGTATACGCATCAGAGGTTCTATAAAAAAGCGAACTTATGCCCAATATATGTATTTTAAATGCATTCCGAGAGGCTCGCAGGACTTCTCTGCACATGCCTTCCCAGTAAAGTGGTTTAGAATTGCGCGTTTAAAATTTGCGGCGTAAAATTTGACGTACTCTATTCGCCGCGCGACTATCGTGTAGAAACTGGAAGCAGTTTCAGAACCGCGGAAAAGCTCCGACAGGTCTAAGAGCACCAAGCGTTTCTTTTCACACGAGCGGATTTTCTACGCTATTTCTACCAGAAACTTTTAAATAAACGTGCTTCCTTCCTTGACCCAAAAGTTCCTTTTAAAAGTGCTCCGTTTCTAATGAAATAATCCTTTTTAGCTGACCTCACCACGCAGTTATGTTAACTTGAATTTAAATAATGTTCTCTCCAGAGAGTAGGAGAGAGAATCCCTAAAAACTTTATAAACGTTAAGTAAATGTAAGTATCCATGATAAAAAAAAAAAAATAATATTAAAAGTCTCTCGAAAAATTAATTGAAGTAGCACTGTTAGACTTTGTGTTTTACATATAATTCTTTTAATAAAAATTATTTTATAGATAATGTAATATTCTTTTCACACAGATGCAAAATATTTTATCGATTGCGTGGGAATGGCTTAGAAAATCTCGTTAATCATTTCCAACAGCTGATGCACAGCTGAAAAGAAATTGGTTTGTGGAAACATACTGATCGGTAATAACAGGTATAGCTTTTTTTATCACCGTTTCAGTAATTGTCAAAATACTTTTTAATTATTGCAGTTTAATGCATTTAAAGAATTACATTGCTCGCGGTGCATTTAAATAGCGCATGATAAATTCATGTCAGTGGTAGAAGTCAAAATTCGATATGCATTAACGCAATATATTTATGTGCGAAACTGCGATTTTTTTGATAAAATAAATAAAATAATAAATTTAGAAATAATACCATTTTATTTTTTTAAGTGACGTAAAAGAGTTAAGATAAATGTCCCAAAATAGACATCAGGAAGCTATCTATTATTTATTGATAAATATAATATGAGATTTATTGTAAATGTAATATGAGAAGAAAGACATTTATAAAAACTTTAATTAAAGATAAGTTTAATTGAAATATATATATTTAACGCACGCGGCCACGTAATATTTACGTGCTAAATTAGATTACGAGATCTTATACGTTAGAATAGAAAATTTTTCTAAATCATTTACGATCGGTACTTGTCCAAAATATTCCGTTATGAGCAAAAAATTATGCTTCACGTAAATTTGTGTTGTCACGTCAAAACGTTTCACGCGTTTCGTGAATATTCAACAATCTTAAATATTCAACGCCGGAAAACAGAACATTATTCATCTCTACGGTGCCAGCCGTCCTGAGCATACATCTATTTTTGCCATTTTAATCCCACTCCAATCGGTCATCTTGATTTACGATGTCAGAAATGAAGAAATTATTCTCGAGAGCATGAGCATTGCTACCGTCATGTTGTCAACTTCATAATATTTTCTGCTTGTACAAGTTACACTCGATTTAACCCGAATATCATATCGCAATGTTGGAACCCGATTTTCTGCTCAAGTATATAAATCTGCTAAATTCAATTAGCTTTTTTAATATTTCACATCTAGCAAAATAGAAATCTTTGAAAAAAAATATAGTTTTTGAAAAAAAAAAAGAAAAAATCTTCGAAAAAAAAAATATAATTTCTAGTTCTTTGAATATATGTGTAAATTTTACATATAAAATATTCTCCTCTCCCTCTTTTTTTCAATCAACTAAATTTACATTTAAAGCTTTAATCTGATTGAATTCATGTGAAATTATTATTACAAAATTTCTCTTTGCAAAAATATTGCCTGAAATCATCTATCTTTTTTGATTGCAAAATTCTTTGTTTAAAATTTAAATTATGCCATTATATTTTTACATAAAAAATAAACTTTTTATTTACTTTATAAAAGTTGATATTATACATCTCGCGTTCTGACTTTCTTATTTTCCTCAGCATCGTCTTATAGGAAGCTCGTGTAAGTGCAAATCTTATTTATCGCCGTCTATAAATTATGTTAAATCGACGTTACACTCTTGAAAAGCAATACAAATTAGATCTGCCCTAACAACGCTTGCCACTCACTTTCCTTACAATCGCGTAGCTGCCTCACGTTCAGCAACATTATAGTTGCCACGAGAGATGACTGTAGAAATAAGGCGATGGCACATTTTACTTGAGTGAATTCTTAAAAGAACGAAAGAGAATCAAATCGGATTTATTAAAGTAAAATTTTACTATATTATTTATTAATAATATAAACTGTATAATACATAAAGGATAAGAAATTATAAAGATATTTTTATATATCTGATATATTATATGAGTTATAACATAATATATAATTTAATTTATTTATTATTTAATTTATAATTTAATTTATTAATTTTAATATTTGTTTGATTAATTTTATTCAATTAAATCGATCGATATCAATCAAGTATCATTTTCTCATATTCCGATATGATTTTCTAAGCTTATTGTACATATATTATTATACAGTGTATTAAATATTAGAAGATTATATCTGATCATGTCAAAATAGTACATTTAATTGATATTGATATTAATGGATCTAATTAAATGATAATTAATCAAACACTATTAAATGATAATAACCAATTATTATCTACCATGATGTATGCTTTCGTTTTTCACCTCTCATTAGATGCGTTTCCGTCGGAAAATAACGATCGGTTATGTTATCCTGCGCAATAATTATCACCTTCATTATCATTACTAAAGCAAGCAGAGTCCATCCTTTGCCGAAGGCAACCAGCGCAATGCGACACATGCGGTGTAACGCGGAAATTAATTAGGAACGGTTGCTGCCCGAATACTCTTGCATCTACGCGCCAAACTCGACAGGAATTTTCCATTTGCGAGCCGCATGGACATCGCACATACATAGAGAGACTAATACGCACCTGTGTAACAGGAAGCCGTCGCGTATGCTCGAATCAATTAACATATTGCACGTTCGCGCTAATGGTCGAAGGGGTGACAGGTAGATAGGTACACTCGCGCGCCTCTGCCCTCTCGCAATCAGAGTTTAATTATATGTATAGTAATTTGCTAATTACGTTCATTCTACACTCGCAATTCGTCGCCAATCCATAGTTTGGACAGTTACTGTCTTTCTACATTTAGACCATTTATATTTGTGATCGATTAGCGCAATGAGCTAATTGCAATAATAATAATAAGAAGAAAAAGTAAAAAAAAAACTGCTATTAATAATAATAAAATAGTCTTTTTCTCTCTCTCTCTCTCTCTCTCTCTTTCTTAGTATTATTGCTATTGGTAATTAATTAATAACAAAAAGCAGTGTTATCAATGATTAGTATCACACAATAACGATGATTTCAATGTACATAAATTGGAGAAATACTATAATTTTATATTAGTTTTGTCATTAATCCTATTAGTAAATTATTGGTGTACCGTTAGATAAGATGTGAGATTATTATTATTATTATTATTATTATCGCTACCATTTTACGCGAGATAGTCGATATCGCCCCGCATCAAGATTGATTATTCGCATCGACGAATGCAGTCGCATCAGCACGGAAATTCAATTCGTATAAACCGACATGTGAGTTTTCCGCAGCTACAATCGTTATGACATTAATTTCAAACGAATCGGCAAATAAACGGGCATGTATATCGAATGAGCTCGAATTAATTAATGACTTCTATAATGCGCCGTTGAGTTTTATAATCTCGCGGAAAATTCAATGTATTTCGGCAAAGTCAAATATTGTTTTCCTCCCGTAACAAGATAACGTTTTTTGAGTGAGACATCATTTCTGATATGAAAAATCAAGATAAATTCTGAATTATTAGAAAAACATGATAAAGCATGATAAATTATTCTGAACAATTGTTGAGAATAATTTTCATCATCCACGAGAAATACGTTTTATTGTACTTTCTGTTTTATTATATTTTCTAAATCTGTTATCTTGCATTTATCAATTATCTTATATTAATTTTTTTAATTTTATTATTTCTATGCGATATGATAATGATATGATTATGATTATATGAATAATAACTCAAATGGCACTCTTTGCATGAAGTAATGTTGACGATGGCGTTTCTTGATAGCACCACGGTAGTGCATCAATCCTCTGTTACATTTACATTCACGATGTAGCGAAACGTACAGACCGAAGCTATATCGGTATTATTACATTTGCATGTGAATGCAATTCGCGTTCCTATCGTGAGAGAATAATTCACCCTACAGTGAATATCCATTCAATACCGGCACTCGGTGCGATTATCTTGTCGGACATGTTCTCATCGATGTCGCAGCAGAAGTGTCAACATAATGAGTGTACATATTTATTATTTTGACACGTGATAATATTCATGAACCATAGACAAATTTTCATCGCGCGTTGAGATCGAAATCGGAAAAATGAAGGCGATGGGAATTATAATATTATATAAAAATACAAAAATTTACATCGATCACACGAGATCACTCTTACTTTCCAATTATTAATAAATGTTCTTAACTTATTTTTTCTGATTCTTTCTATGTTATTTATTCTTATTCTTGTCTTTCTTTGCTTTTTACTTGATTTGTTGATTTTTAGTAATATCTCTTGTGTTTTCTTTCAGTTCTTTCTCCTTGCGTTGTTTTGCTCATTTAAAATTGAGTCGCCCTATAGATCAGCTTATATTATTTTCTGTCCATATGGACTTTAATCTTCATGTTATTTATTTTTTAATTTTATTATTTTTAATTTTTAATTTTAATGATACTTTCATTCATTTTTATTCCATATAGACACTTATAACACATCACTCAATAAGTCCCCGGTCTGACACATATATGGCAACATTGTTGACAGACCCACGTGATTTCTA
>JBCEZV010000019.1:5048100-5061383 GCA_039654365.1 Cataglyphis livida
GCATATTTTAATTTTCTGTGCAATATTTAGATGAACATGAAAACCCTTTTCCTTATTTTTGCTGTTTTCAAATTATTTTTGAAATTTAATTAATTATATCAATAAATAATTTATCTTTAGAAAGATATATCAATATATTCTGGCAATGCCTCTTTTCTCAATTATTACAAAATTAACCCAGGACGTTTTGGAAGAAAAACGCAGCTTTGACGCTTTTCATAACGTATAAAATCGCGAAATAGATCATATGTCGAACGCTATTCGTCCATTCATATCACGATTCATATCCCGAGCCATACGGTTCGCGGATTGTCGTCTGGTCGAGTTGCAGCCCGTTGCGCGAGTTGCATTTCTGTCTGCACGTGTGTTGTACGTGCATATGGCGAAGCATTCCCGACGCGTCTCGCGGAGCGTCGCGCCATCCCTCAATGTCGAAACCACCCTCTACTACTCTAGGGGGGCGACCCTTCCCCCCCCCCTCCTCCCCCCCGCCCGGCTGTTAGTGTCGGTGCGCACTCTTGTCTCGTTCAGGACCGTCTCCACATGAGTCCCACGCGTTATATCGCTTCCCGTTTTCAATTCTTTAGGTGATAAATCTTGTCACGCGGCATATAATCAGAAATGTTTTTTTACGCATACTTCATATAATGAGAATGAGAATGAGAATTAGCAAATGTTATTTGGACAGATATTTAAGCGATATTATAGGTCAGATTTAATTCTTTTAAAATTATTTAAAATTATTGTTAATAATTTTATTTTATTATTATACAAATTGCATTTTAATATATAGATATTATACATAAAACTGATAAATTAAAAAAAAAAAAAAAGAAAATTTTAATGAAATAATGATAAATGAAAAATACATTTATATAAAATGTATGTATATATAACCCTGTCACATTATTATATAAAAATATATTTATATATAAAAATAATTTTTTAATATTGATAAGAAATTCGATCAAGTTCAAAATTACGATGCTAATTTTTGTTAGTTAGAGATCGTCCCTGATCTCATGGTGCTTTGACATACATGTATAACTAACATGTAGCTAACCGATTTGCTCCTGGTGCAATGTGCTACATATGCGACACGCAGTGATAACGAAATCCAGGTTTTCCTACATGCGCTTTCGTGTAACACATACAAAAAGTAACTTTTTTTTTTTAAATGTCAGAACTTTCATCGTAAATTTCCCTTTAACGTCTCGTAATCCAATGTTATCTCTTTTCGGGATTTTAAACATTTTCTACATAAAAATAAACCCACTTTTAACAAAATATAAATAAAGAGAGAGAGAGAGAAGATGAAAAGCTTTTATTAAGCTCGAATTGTGCACGAATAATAGGATTAAAAATTACGAATGATTTATCGATCAAGTTGTCGGTTAAATCGATTGGTGAATGAATAAGTTCATAATTATGTCAGAAGAAAAACTGTCTACCATTGTATATAAAATATATATCGGCAATAAATTATCCGAGTACAATTTATTCAAAAATATCGCCATATTGCATTCATTTACAGATTTTCCGATTGTCATTTCTGTTTGAAAAATGGACAGACATAAATAAATTGGTACTAATACAAGCGAAGCGAAAACGTTTTTATGTTTAGACGCAATTTATATACGGACTATAGATCTCCTGACTATAACTTAAATCGTAATCTTTAAACGCATGCGAAAATATACGATCATCGCCGTGCATATTTTTTTTTTAGTTCTTTTACGGCCGTTCGTTTGTAGAAGCACGTAATAAAAAGTTTGTTTTCATCTTTAATATTTTCCTACTTGCAGTTCATTTTCACATTCGCTTCACCGTCTACACACGCGAAGATAATATATCGTATGTGATAAATTCGCTAGTGTATAAGAGAATGTCGCAAGGAACATAGAAATTTTCTATGGTCCTTCTTCATAGCATTTTCATCATACGAGTGTAAGAAAAATGAATGCATATAAATGTGATATTTATAAAAAGAATAATTTTTTATTTATGCTTTTAAAATAAAATTTACATGCTCTCCGCGATATATTCTCGCATATTACTTCGGAAAAGTAACAATAGCGGGAGGAGTAACAATATTGATTATGTCTCAAGATATGAGATCTTGGCACGTAACATTCCTCCGAATATGAAACGCAATTCTTATATGGGAGCGCATATGGCGCGATCCTTGCGCGATTTACTCTCCGACGAAATAGCAAAGTACATGCGAAAGCTTTTCCCGTATGTGTCGAGTTGCACGAATTTAATTATGCCGCAAAATCGACCCCGTACATATCGACGAATCCGCAAGTGAAATTATTTCTCCTTGCTCGAGCACGAAAATGAATTAAACTGTGCGGCAAAGTACGTCGCCAGTTAGTCTACGAACTTGATTAATTGTGCAATTGCTTTAAAAAAAAAAAAAAAGAAAAAAGAAAAAGAGGATATTACGAGATAAAAAATTCATAAATATATCGTACGTACTTGACGAAGCAACAAAATACGAGAACTAAATAATCTCTTAATGGAAAAATTATTTGTTGCAAAAATACATATTGCCGCGTTTATGAAAAGGAAAGAGAAAGATAAAAATAGACATTGTTAATTTTTTAAGCAATTTTGCTCTTTCCTGTTTCTTTAGTTATGTTTTAATAATACTTGACTTTAGATAATTATTTTATCCATTTTTTTCTCTCTCTTATGTTTCGTGAATTATTAAAAAAAAAAAATTATATATTTGGATTTCTCTTCCTGATATTTGCAATCGATAGATAGAAAATGAAATTTCAGGACAAGGATTTACAGTGAGCGAGTCGAGCGAACAGAAGTCAATACATTGAGAATAAATTGATAGCAACGGCACCAATCCTGTCGACGACCCTGTTATCTGCAAACATCTTGTTCCCACTCTTACCCTGACTCCTATTTTTTTTTCTCTTGACACTTGCGTATCACTTACATGCTTATCAAACACCACGTGCCATCTGTTTTATTCTTTTCCCTCGTTATTTTCCATTTTTCTTTTTCAGAAGTCTAGTACATCCATTTCTGTATTTTCTTTCTATTATCTTTAATGAGTTCTAATTTTCCGCTCCTTATTCCTACCTTCTTGTTTGCAACCAGATTATAAATTCAATTTAAATTCTTTTACTCTTGTAATCTTTGCTTACCTTTTGTTTTTTATTAATATCTCCTGATTTATTATCCGACATTTATCTTTCTTTGTCTTTTATTATTTTAAATCCATTTTAAGTTTCCTCTTTTACATTATTTTCTAGTCTTTATGCATCTTTATTGTTTCACTTCCAGTAGTCTTTGTCTATTATATTTTCTTTTACTGCCACCTCAATTTTCTTTCTTCTTTTTTTTCATTCACCGCTCGTAGCGTCATCAGATCTCCTTTTTCTCTCTCCGTATCTCTTTTTCCGCTCCATTATTTTCTCGCTCCCATCTGCACTGTCTTTCCTTTTCCTTTTTCCATTTTTTGCATTTCGGGCTCGCTTGCTCTCATCAGCCTAGCATTTAATTTGTCTTAAATAACAAAATTAGCATGCATAATCTGCTCCAAATGACTGATAATTCTTTATATTTATTTATTTTTCAACTTCAAGTCGTTATCTAAATAAATCGGATTTCCTCGTGAGAATTTGCTTTTCGTTTCTCTATTACGCAAGAATTCGCGTTCGCCAAAAATATACAACGTTTACAGCGCGCGCGATATACACACCAATTGATTACAGCAAATCAAATTTATCAAGTGATTTTCGTCTCAAATAAATTTTTCCACGATGATACGGGATAAAGACCGTCTTGCAAATTTTTTTTTTTTCAATGCGTATACACGATTCTGCTATTTTTTATACAACTAACGTAATTTGTTTATTTTCCATTGTACGATTTGAATATTTGCGGAAAGAATATTTTAATCACGAGTGAAATTTTTTTTTCCTCGTTTAGATGAATTATCGAATCATATGATTCGGTATCGCAACGAATCTTGACGATAGCATGTAAACTTGCGAATAGCTTGCGGTACACGAATTTTGGAAACGTCAAACAGGAAATGTCATAGCTTATTTCTGTATTTTTCGCGTTCGCAACCGAAAGCGTTTCGTATCCGATCACCGTTTCAACATATGAGCCAAAATGGTTATCGTTACTCTCTGCGATGTCGACTTTTACGACAGCATGTCTGCTTCCATTTTCGGCGCAGAAAATCAACTTTTAGCACATCGTCAGTTGAAGTGTAAATAAAATAGCACTCGTCGAATCGCATGGAAAAGCTAATCTATTGATCGTGTTCTTTCTGTTTAAACTTTGTATAGTTACAAGTTTTTTTCGGGATGCGTAATAAAACATAACTTTTTCCGTATCTCTCGAGCCATTAATTAAAGAGCTAGGGAAGTTTCGAAAAACTTAAATGGAAGCAAAATTGTTCGATCGTCTCGAAAAAGATTTTTATTTTCGACCGGTTTCTTCGCAAAAACATCGCGAATTATTAGCAGCGTGTCAATTTATCCGTGTTAAACCAAATCTCAGGCTCGTTTCTCCCTTAATCAAGGCGAACGTAATCATCGAGAACGCCATCGCTTATCAGGATCGCTTTTTAACTTCTCAAGCGTAAGCTTTACAATCTCGTCGATTCTCGTACCTCTCTCGAGATCGCCGATTCAATTCGCGGACATTAATTGCCATGGCGTTGCTCGAAATTCTCGATAGAGCTTCTTTCTCGAAACGAGGGATTGGTTTCAATCCCCGATGGCAACTTTTCAAGCGAATTTTTCTACCCCACGGATGCCGGTTTGAGAGGAGGGGAGAAGCTGCATCGTCGCAGAGGGGAGAAGCTGCATCGAGAGAAGCTATCGACTCCGCTCCCGAAAACAACTCTGACGTTCCGCTGCAATCCCTCCTCCCTTTCCTACCATCGTGGTGAAGCATACCGAAAAACACATAAATCTAAACTTCATTTACGTTCGCCGCTGACATAAAAATTCAACTCGTGCATAAGCATTTTGTTCGAGCTTGAATTTATTTCCATTGTTTGCACCGATGCATAATTGCCGGCTAAAACAATTCTCGAATTTATACAACTTTTTGTGGAAGACGAGTAATGAGAAAATCGAAACAAGTCGATATTGAGAGATATTTATAATAATTTATAAATATTTTTCATAATTATGGAAAGATAAATTTTTAAATTTTATTTTGATTAATGTTCTAATTTAAATCTTTAAATATATATTTAGCGTTTTATATTTTAATAAGGTTTAATTTAATTAGAAATTTTATTTGATCATTTGAAAATTCTTTTTGATATTATTTTGTCAAAGATACAAATACGCTCTCATCCTGATTAAATTAAAAAACTCAATTAAGCGCACAGCAATTGATACGGTTCTGTATTTTAGCTTCCAAGATAACCAATTGAAAATTGATATAAACAATCGTTCTAATCACTACTGAATTATCCACTTTACCGTCACCAATCGCTCTCAGTTCACAAGCAATTTTCTAAAAAACTTGGAACTCTCTTCAGGCCTCTTACTATATCCCGATTGAATCCTGTCTAGAAGAAATTCCCATCGAATCCCGCACCATCTGCAGACTCTCGTTGCGATAATTGGGCGTTAATTAATGGCCGCAGGGCAATCGAATTTTCACGAAGTTTCATCTCTCGCAAGAGGAAATTCACGAGCACCTCTCAAACGATATTATTCTCATCGTGTTGCGCGAAAAAAAAAAAAACCGAATCGTATCTCGATTGTTTCATTGTCCAACGGCAATGTTTCCTCGCGTCAAAATATTTATATTTATTTTATAAAAATAAAGAATTAAATAAATTCTACAAGCGTATATAAACGGGATAACTTTTAATAATCTTGATATAAAAATTTATTGTATTAACATTGTTTTGTTTTTTAGAAGTCTCCATAAATTTTGAAAAACTTGATTATATAACACATCACTCAATAAGTCCCCGGTCTGACACATATATGGCAACATTGTTGACAGATCCACGTGATTTCTAAAAAAAAAAATTTGTTTTTCTTAGATAGACCGGAGACTTATTGAGTGATGTGTTAAATTAGAAATATTCACAAATTTTTGGCTTGTAATGACGCTTATTTTATTGTTTCATTATTTTTTTTTTTTTACATAATTTGATCTTTTAAGAAATTAATTATAAACGTATTAAATAAATAAATAATAATAATATAATTCATAATCATATTTTTCAAAGTCATCAGCATCACACAAATATTTTTTCCGCTATTTTTATGTTTCTCGACGTGAATAGCAATTCTGACCGTGGAATTTTAGACAGAGTATTTAGCTTCGGAAGTGTCCAACGCAGTCTGCGCAGAGTTTCGCCTATTTTCTCGCTCCAAATACTAACGTTTGTACACGCGGCTACCGTAAAATTAGCTGCTATTTTTTGCATGACTCTTTCTAAACGCTTAATTTACGGCTAGTTTAAAGCAGCGCAGCGACATAATAGTGAAACACGCAAGGATTTAGTTTATAGCATTAATACGCGAATATACTGGCCGCGATACGTCGTAGATTTTTCAGTTTGAATTAAATTAACTCTGAGAATTTTGCAATAGAAGCAAATAAAATTTTAAGTAAGCAGTTTAATGTTTCTTGCTATTGATTTATGATTTTTATTTTATTAATATTTATATTTGGAGAGGAGGATTATATTTATTATTACTTATTAAGGATTATATTTATTATCATTTATTAATATAAAAGTAATAAGAGCAATATGTTATAATTGCATTCTAAATTTGTCAGTAATTTCAACAGAATAGCGTTTTTACATACTAAAGATTGCATTTTTTTTTTTTTTTTTTTTTTTTTTTTTTTTTTTTTTTTTTTTTTTTTTTTTTTTTTTTTTTTCAAGTTAATACTATAATTTTTTCACATAAGTTATTAACAAGTAAGGGAAGTAGAAAATAATATACGTGAGAAGCTTTATACGAACATTTCTGAAGAAATTTTCGAATTATATATAAGTGTGTGTAAAAACGTATTCGTATATATTCGCATATATTCGCTGTGAAGATTTTGAAATAAATCGCTCTCTCTCTCTCTCTCTCTTCTTGTTATCGAGAAAGGACTATGTCAGTAAACCCGTGCTCATCCTTTCGCTGTCCTCTTGTCCTCTCGATCTGCGAGCTATCTTCTCTCAAAGGCTCTACTCACTTCTCTCGAACGAAATAAAATCCCGCGCAATCCCAATGCACAATTTTCTGCTTCGATATTTTCCGGCATACAGAGTACATATATAATATTTTCTCCGGTTACTTCTTGAAAGTACATGGAATATTCCCATATGCAAGTGTGTACATATATATATATATATATATATATGTGTGTGTGTGTGTGTGTGTGTGTGCGAGCGTGTCCAAGCGCAATCGAGCAAGTGGAGAAACGCGAGCAAGTGAACGAATAAGTGAGGGAAAATTGTAGACTCAATGGGGTCGATGATCCTTGCTCGGCGAAATGTATGCCCCGTCAGGTTTTTTATATGGTCGATCCTCTTTTTGTCAACTGAATATATTAGAAAAGCGTATGCCTTTGTTTTAGATGAATCGTGTCATTTGCGAGGAAAATTCTGTTTATGAATTTATTATACGATGATAGAAGCTTTTTAATCACCAAAAATAAAAAAAAAAAAAGATAATGCGATATCTTTCTTCGTGTTTCATATTGTAACAGAGTAATAAAGAACATTATCACCAACTTTTCTCGCGCTATTTAATTAATAAAATGCGTGTAAACGTTACTCAATCGATCATACAGGCATAAATGCTTAACGGGGTGTGACGCAATATGTACGAAATATTTACTTAATGAAACTAGATGCTGGTCCATAAATCAATGTACTTCATAATCTATACCGGCTTTTCAAATGCACAAGCCTTATAACGAGGCGTTGCACCGTACCATGCATTAAATATATTAATAATGGTATTATCACAAGAATAAGAATAATTTATTATATCTGGAATGTCAAATTGAAATGTGCCAAAGTTTTGACAGTAAAGATGCATGGCATAATATGCGGTAGATATAAATATGAAATACGAATATGAAAAACTTTTTAAGACATCATTGTTACAATAATTTCATAAATTATTAATTTTTAATTACTTAGAGCTATGATATATACATTTTAAGATCTTATTTGTTATGTTATCGAATTTTTTTCGACTATAACAAAATTAATTTTTATAACATATTATATTTAACTTTATAACAAGATGTTATTAAGCTCCTTAGATAGTAATAGAATTATTTATTTGTTACTTAATTGCTTGTCATTGTTAATTAATTTTATTATGGAAGTTATATTGAAATACGCTTGTGCGTATAATTCCAAATAATATTTTAACCAACGAGTTTTCGCGAGATTTCAAAATCTGTGGCATCAATGATTGAGCAATGGAAGTTTATCGAAATGATTGTTCCATCTATAGGTGAGCACCTAATTATTAGGTATAGCGCTTGAACTATGGTTTATATTAGCGATAGCACGAAGCCGTGGATGTATATGCACGCATAATGTGGAACCGTATGTGTTGTTATTTAGCTAACCTAGATGAATGTTTCGCGTAATTAGGATGGCTTGTCATACGTATATATGTACCTCAATATGTCGTGACTAATAGACATGTAAATAGCCGCAACCTCAGCTAATTTCTGCCTTACGCGAAGCAAAAAATATATTTTATATTATGACAAAATTTTTATAAACTAATTATCTCGAAAAAGAGAATTTTTGTATCTAAATTTTTTTGTACTAAAAATTTGACCTGCTATTTGCATTAAATTAAAATTTACGTTATTTGCATATTGAAAATATTCTGGCACGATTATATTATCTAACCGAACATTGTGCTTATATTATAAATCACGTGTTTATATTAATATGCGTGATAAAAAATTCGCGATGATATATGAACAATCAGAGAAACGAGCAAAGGCTGAGACTATTGGATTTTTATTTTTAACACCTTTGCGGGATAAATACAAATTCCTTTTAAAATCAAACGCACGTTCTCTAAACCAGTCCAGCATGTTCAGTAAAACTGTCCGTACCATGTAGAAAAACAAACGTGATTCGTATACAAACTGTATGTTTTGTACGATTTTTTTGTATCAGAAAATTTGAAACAATTTAAGACATTGTCGAATAGAAATTCTTTCTTTTGCGAAATATTTTTGACAAAAGTTGTATGAAAAATATCAATTTATTATGCATATACATATATATAAAAATTGTTTCCACGAAATAATAAAAATTTTTTTGCTTTTGTTTTCTGAAATGAAGTATTTATTAATCTCATTTCTTGAAATGAGATTCAATAAATATGAACATTATTACTTTTTACTGAGAATATTTCAATTGTAAAATATTTTAATTTTTTTTTATTTTATGTTTATAAATTTAAATTTTTTCTAAGTTTTAAATAATTTTTAAGTTATTATAATTATTAAGTTATAATTCATATTTATAATAAGACATTGAAGTTTGCCAACAGATGATTAAATCAACTAATGATGTGTCGGAAATAATGTGGTTTATCTTACGATGTGTATGCACTCTTGCATGCGCAATAAAAAAAATCGACGAAAGAGATTTTTATATATTCTAGAATAAATATTGTCTTTCAAGATAATGTGAATCTATATGACACATTATACTTATCTCATCAAACAACATAATACAACATTTACATATAATTTATTCATATAACTAGAATTATTTTTTATAAATTTTTTTCACATTATATTGAAATTATATAAAAATAATTTATGACTCACCGACACATGATGCGCAACAGCGGAGTTGTAGCATAAAATGTTTTGATCTGTCAAACACAAATATATTGAAATTATATAGCAGTGTCCAAAATATAATAGATATTTAAAAAAATAATTTCTGCGCGCAATTAAATTTTTCAGTTACATCTTTTAAATATTTAATATAGAAAATGTGAAAAAGAAATTATTTATACAAAGACTTAGAATAATATAATAAATAAAATTATTCTTGTATAAATAAATTCTTGTATCAAATTTTTGTATTAATAAATTAAATAATTAATAATCTGAAATAAAATTGTGAAATATTTTATATGTATTGCTACAAAAAAAATATTAATTATTATTAATATTTTGTGATAAATACTTTATTTAAAAATAAAAAGAATGTTTTATACACGATTTGATGTAAAATTATCACGGAGCTAAACGAGCAATTAATTTCACAAATAGAAGATTAAATAATTTATCAATTTTGCTCACCTCAGGGTTGCTCCGCCGTTGCCCGATGCCTCCCCGGGCCTCCTCCTCCTCTCTGGTCATTTTCAATTGCTTCTTTATGTGACACTCACACAATGTTCACTCGCGAAAAGACGATTAATTGCAGTCGCGCCCGCTAATCATAAGATAATTCGATGATCGCATGGCACTTTATACGGCACTCCCAATGTTAATTATAAGACGCGATAGATATTCGCTCGGCGAATAATAGTTCGAAAATCACTCGCTACGATTGCGAGATTTGTTGCCAAAAAAATACAAGTTATTAATTATATTGCTTATTTTAAAGGAATAAATCGCACAAAATATTGTTTCGATAAATAGTCTTATGAGCCATAAAATGTTAATTATAAGAAATGATTTCGTTTGACGTCTTCTAGTACTTGTACGCGATGATATTTCGCGAGATATGACGTAGGACCTTAAATATCGCCGCGCGAACAATAACATTGACAAGGTCACTGACCGCGGTAATACGCGGCAAAGCAAGAGCGCTGGAATTTTTGTTACGCGATCAATAATGATTAAAATACACGATTTAAATAAGATTATTTTTATTAATCAAACGCGTTTTATTCACGCTCGATTTTCAATCGAATCGTTCTGTATTTACTGCTTTTCATTAATGCTCGAAAAATTCAATAATTCATGAAGCGTTTTTTTTTAACAAATCATCGATACAAACGTCGAATATTTATTAGATAATTAATGAATATTAAAATATATAATTAGATACGACTATGTTTATTTAGTTAAATGCGATTTAATAATGCCGATCAATTTCCAAGTCAATACGTTTCACATTTGGATGTTTTGTGAACAAAATCAGCAATTAATACAATTAACGCGCGATATTAACAATTAATACTACGCGAGATAATTTAATAATTAAAATGCGATAAAATCCGAAAATGTATAATTAAAATTTATCTCGCCAATATTATTTCTATTAAAATACCTCAGAATATTATTTTTATTTAAAGAAACAGTTTCGCATTATGACTATTTTGATAAATAATTAGCGTTTATAAAGCGTACGAAATAAATGTTAATTGCGAACAAGGAACAATCGCGTTTGACGTCTTCTAGTACTTATCGCAACGGTAGCTCGTAATAGTAATGCGTCATCAGCAGAACGACGAACGGACTCGCGTTTTCTCCCCTCTCCTTTATCCCACCCGAAGTTCGCCGCGTCACGCGTCAATGGCAAGGCCGTCAACTGTAAACATTAACGTATTATTGTCTGCCTCGGCATTCGCGTGACGAGACTGGAATAAAGAAGGTGGTAGAGCAAGATTGGAATGTAACGCGAGTCGTTCTCTTGATACATTGTATTATTTCGTCAACTACTCACTAATTACTATCGCGACAAATATTAGAAGATGTCAAACGCGATCGTTCGTTGTAATTATTTTAATCAGCGATTAACGTAACTACGATTCATGAGTAACGGTTATGAAAAAGAAACAAGAACATTTTGCGCGAGACTTGTTTTAAATAATATAGCAGGTAAATTTTTATTTTATATTTTTATTGATTTTTATTTATTAATTTATCGCATCATAGGTAACTCGAATTGCATCTAATTGTGATTAGATGTGATTAGATAAAATTTTTTGAATCCAAAACTTATTGATTTCGCGATCGAACGCTGTTATAAGTTTTTTAATTATAAACATATTTAATGATATATTCAATATAATGACGTGTTTAACGATAGATTTTAATATTTTCGTTTAATAAATCGGCGTTTGACATTTGCATGTTGATAATTTGTTAAAACTCGTGTTTTATGTAATTTATTCAATCAAAATCTATGACGTATCGGCAAGAAACGATAACATTACCTACAGATATTATAGTCTACGGATATTTACATTTCATTCTAACCAGTATTTATTGGCAACAAATGTCGCAACTGAATTATCGTGGCGAGTGAATTTTAAACATCGAAAATACCGCGTAAAGTGCCACGCGATCATCGAATTTTGTTGATTAGTACCTGCAATTGTAATTAATCGTGTTTTCGCGAATGAATACTGTGCGAGTGTCATGAAAAAGCAATCGAGAGTGATAAGAGAAGAGGAGAAGAGAAGGCCCGGGGAGGCATCGGGCAATGGCGGAATAACCTTGATGTAAGTGACGATTTAATTTTTTGTAAAATTAATTGCGTTCTAAATTATTGTGTTCTACGATTATTATTTATTTTACATCATCTCGTGTAATAAAATGCAAATAAAATAATCCAGCTTTTGTTTTTAAAGTGATATTAAAGTATTTATCATAAAATATTATCATAATTAATACTTATATATGTCTAGAAAGAAATATATATATGTACATATATATAAAATATTCAAACATTTTATTTTAGATTTATAACTCAAATTATTTATATAAAAATTAAATTTTTATTTAGATTTTATATAAAAGTTTATATATATTTACATATAAATAATTATTTTTAACATTTTTTAATTAAATCTTTCTCCTAAATAAAATACTTAATGTGCGCAAATTATTATTTTTTAAAAACATTTAATTAAAAATATTTTGGACACTGCTTTATAATTTGGATATATTTGTATTTTACAGAATCAACGTTATATACCACAACTCCGCTGTTGCGCTTCGTGCCGGTGAGTTATATAAATTATTTTTTTATTTTTTATATAATTTTTTTCTAGAAATTAATAAGAAAATCTTTAACTGCGAAGATTTTGTATATTTTTTAACAAATTATATAATGTTTATTAAAAATACAACGATAAATATTTTTGTGTATGAAATTAATAGTAAAAGATGGAAGTAATAAAATAATTAGATGCATAAATACATATATATTTAACTAATATTAAATAAATTCTTTCTCTCTCTCTCTCTCTTTCTTCCTCTCTCTCTCCTTCTCTCTCTTTCTCTCTCTCTCTCTCTCTCTCTCTCTCTCTCTCTCT
>JBCEZV010000019.1:5126329-5169140 GCA_039654365.1 Cataglyphis livida
TAAAAATTCTAAAAAGCTTTTTAAATATTTATATACATAGTATGAAGGAGAATTGTATGAAGAAGATACAAATAATTAAAGATTTTGTAATTTTGTTTTTCCTATCCCGCTCATATATAGAAAATAAATCCGATTATTTCTAATATTTTTACTATATTTTTTATAAAAATTTTCAATGAACATTTTGCAATTCCAGGTAACGCTCTCCATTTCGATTCTCATCAGTCTCCACGTGTTCTTCCTGTTGGTCGTTGAGATCATTCCGCCTACATCCTTGGTTGTACCGTTGCTGGGAAAGTACCTGATATTCGCCATGATACTCGTCTCGATAAGGTAAGTGTTTCGATACATGATGGCAGTGGAAAAGACGAAGAACTTCAACAAAAGATTAGCCTCGTATAATGCAATACGTTCGCGAAATTAGCGCAATTAAGACAAGAAATTGCGTTTGTTATTGTGATAAAATAAACACAGTAGAGAAACAATTTTCCATCGTAGAAAAAAAAATTGTTTTTCTTGTCTTACCTCGCTCGCATTTTCTTATCGTGTTATTACGCTATCAACGTTATCGATTAACGCTTCGGCGACGATTTACCAGTTCGTGTTCACGACAGCAACGCTTTCGTAGCAATTAATATAGCTCCCGTGCGGAAGATCGTAAAAAGACGATACGACGACATTCGCATTTACAGGAAGACAAAAAACGGAAAAATGACGATGAGGGTTGGAATCGCGTTTTCTCGTGTCCGCTTTCTAGAAATGGACGCTAATTCTCGTAACAACTCGTAGAAGCATCCTCCGCAGCTGTTTGCTCTCCACAATGCGTTCGTTCCATTTTTCCCCAACGTGAAACATTTAAGCCGTACACTTCTCAGATCTTTACCTATGATAGAGCGTGTTGGTTACGATCTCTAAAGATACGAATTACGATTAGAGAGAGAGAGACAGAGAGATTGTTTAATAGCGCAAAAATGCGATTAAAAATATATAACATTTTTTAAATTAAATTATTTAGTTTTTTTTTTTTATTCAAATTTTGATGATATATATTTTATAAGTAAAAAAAATAAGTTAACACGATTGCGAGAAGAAAAATTTTGAAATAAAAACGTAAAAATGTTCAAGATTTTATTTTCAATATTTTTTTTTATGAAAGATTTTTTTAATAACTTTAAATTATGCCATTTAAAAGTAAAACAGATAAAAAAGAAATATTTTATAAAAAAAAAAAATATATGTATACATTATATATTTTGTCACACGCGTTTTCTCTGGTTGATAAGTATCCTAAATTTGAGTACATTAGGATAAAGACAAACCAGAATATCATGTATTTATTATGCTAACTTCGAGCAAAGAATAAAATTAAATTAAATTAAATTTATGCCACGTGAAAGAAGTTGAATTGCATCATGGTATCAAGCGATATTTGCAGCTAAATATAAAATCATCGTGAGTTTACTCGCTCGTGTACGCTTTCATTCTGACAAAGGCTATATCCTCATTTTCGCTGACGACACTTTGTGCCACAATCTGCTGCTAATAATCCGCCTCGGTACTCTCTTAACTAATCTAAACTTTAATCCGTTCTTTTCTCCTGAAAAAGGGAAAGTTTTATAAAGAAATCTCACTACGTTAAAAAAGTTTAGCAAATTAAATGGTCGCCTTACACGGACAAATTGCATTTTGAAGAATAATAAATTGGAGCGATAGATTTCCAATTTGTAAAGAGACGAATAATCTTTTACAAATATTTATATAAAAGAAAAGGGAAAAATATAATACTGATTATCCTTATACACAATCCGCTTCATTTTGTTGACAATCGATAATCTCGATTATGGAGATATACCATAATTTGCAGTTTTGTAATTTTAAATAATTTATGTTAAATAGTTAAATAATATGCGATGACATATGTATGACTCTTTTTGAGAAAAATTAATCGAATTAATATTATTCAGTTATGTATATTAATGTATATTAATGCGTTAATGTCTGATAAAATTTAAGCAGCAAAATTCGATTGGAATATTAAATATTTAAAAATTAATATTACGTCTGCTTGTTCCATTTATTTACAATATCGATTCACATTTTATATTGATAATAATAACTATTACTTAACGAGATAATTAATTAATATCAAGTAAGTTAATTGAACTGCATATGCTGCATGACAACATATGTTTGTCAACGATGATGAATATGGTATGCTAGTCCTTTCTTTCTTTTTTTTTCTCTTTCCCTGTCTCTCTCTCTCTCTCTCTCTCTCTCTCTCTTTCTATTTATCTATTTTTTTCTCTATTTTCTCTATCTTTACACAAGAAGCATTCTATACAAATATTTATTTATCTATTTATTATGTGTGTTAATGATAAGGAAATAAAATTGAAAAAGCAAATGTGTTCTATTAACAGCATCAAATATTGTTTAAAATACAAGATTTTGTTCAACGTAAATATTTTAATGCAATTTAATGCAATGAGAGAGATGGTCTCTTTTTTGATAAAATTATTAATTTATCATTAAATATAATATAATCAATAAAACATTATAATATATGTAAAATTCATATTTTAAAACAACGTAACATATTAATAAATATTAATTATGGTAAAATTTAAAGATATATATTTTTAATGAGATTTTTTTTTTACATTTTTTATTTTACATTTTTCATTGTATAAAACAATTTTCTCGTATGTTCCTTCATTTCCTGTTTTAACCAGCTTTAACGAGAAATGAGTGCCCGAAATCCGTTGGATGATGAAGATCCGACATCGCGATACTGTGCACACAAACAGAAGCTTTTTGTTTTCGTATCTAGGTTATCGCAGAAATGATACATACGCGCTATCTCATTGCGTCGTACAAATATTTAAGTGAATTACTTATCATAAAGACGATTGTTTCAAAACCATAATATACAATAAATATTAATTTATGTGTTGATATATTCTCATTAACGTGCAATAAATTTTTAAATAAAAAAACAGATTTATATTTTTAATTGATATATCACAATTATATTTATATATAAATCGCATACAATAAGCAAAGAATTTTAATATTGGGCCCAGCAAAATTCAAAATGATGTTTTGCGTGATGAAAAAATTGATTTAATAATTTCAAATTAACCCAAGATTTAAAAACTTTTCTTATGAAACATGTATGGAACATATCACGGAACAAATTAATTTTACAATTCTCTTAAAATTCTGAATTTAAGCAGGGAGATTTTGTGCTTTTATTTATGTATGTATAGTAAGCAAAGCATACATGACTTTAAATGCGACATTCTTATTTATGAAGCCATTTCATAATCGCCCGCAGATTAAGTAAGCATAAAACTAATCATCGAGCTTGTCGCCGACCAATAAGTCGAAGTAATGTTTGTCTTTGACGGTGATAATCCACTGGCAATGATACTAACGATAATTAAATTCGCAGAGTTATTAATCGAATTTCGTAAAATCAGAAAGGAGTACAGATCAACGTTTACTGCTGGCAATCTTGATATTTTCACAAAAGCGCTCGTGATTATGAAAATGATCTGAGTCTTTACACGTTTTCCATTTTTTAATAATTACTATAATTGTATATATGTTTTGTATTATATAAAAATATAATTTTATGTCAAAGGTTTAACATATGTATTTATATATATATATATAACACATCACTCAATAAGTCCCCGGTCTGACACATACATGACAACATTGTTGACAGACCCACGTGATTTCTAAAAAAAAATTTGTTTTTCTTAGTTAGACCGGAGATTTATTGAGTGATGTGTTATACAATATGTTTAAAATATTTTAATCTTTCAACTCTTTTGCAAATTCTATTTTGCGTATAAGCGATACACTTGTTTAATTGTCTCTTCTAATTTTTTTAGAGAATTTTTTAGAGAATATCTATAATTTATTGTTGTGTAATTTACAAATTAAAAATCAAAAGTTTTTATATAATTTAATACAAGTAGTGAAGGAAATCTTATTTTTCTATACTACTTTCGTGTTATTTTTGTATACCTGTCGTATATATATATCGGTCAATCGGTCGTCGACATTTCGGCGCATCAATTTCAAGAATATGTGTATTCACACGCTTTTGAAAGTGCTTGCAGCAGCTAGCACTCGCGCGCGCGCGCGCGCGCTCATGGAACCTCTTTTCAAAGGGACCTCGTTTCAATATTAATGACGGCATTTGCCGGCTTCGTAGCGGCGACATTTAACAAACGAGCCGGTCTATCTACCTCGCCATTTTTACGTGCCACCACGGCGTGATATGTTCTCAGCTCTGCTTTTTCGAACCAGCCAAGCTAAAGAGACAGGATTAAAGAGCAAAATGATGAAAAACGGACTGTACCTGCGCTACGCGACGATAAGTCAGTACGACATTTCCGCTTTTTTTTCCTTCATGCATTAAAAAATCCTGTGATTATTATACGCCTTCATTAGACTCACATATGCTTCTAAAATGACAATATATGTAATTTTTCGAGAAAATGTTGTCCTCGTAGAATATTGCATTGGTTAATTTATCGTAAAAGATATTATTAATAATATCTTATATATCGATATTAATAATCAAAGTTAAAATATTTAAAAAAGCTAGGAGAACTAAAAATTTTAACTTAATTAAATAATACGCTGTTAAATACCTAAAAAATTTTCAAAAGATTGTATTCTCTCTCTCTTTCTACTTCTCTAAATTAATCAAATTTTCGCTAAAAATCATCTGGAAATTTCACGCTGTTATCCACCGAGGCATTCGTGCGAACGGAAAAGAACGATTTCGGAAAAGACAGGAAATCACGGAACGGTGGTAATGGAAGATCTAGCGGCCCCTTGTGCGAGCATCACGGTTTAGAGAAAAGCGGCAAAGCGCGACATTCGCTTTATGGCGCGGAAAGAGAAGGCGACAGCGGCAACAGCGATCGTTCTAGTCGTCCTGGACCCGATCCAAACCCAAGTGGCCCGCCGTTCCTATATCTCGACCCAGGATTTTAAAGCTGACAGCAAGTTGCCGTAAACCAAAGTATAATTTATTTCGTCGCCCTGTTATTCGCTCGCTCGTTATTAACAAATTTACCGAGACCAGCGTCGCGATTTTTTATTCGTAGAACGTATTCGGAAAAAAATATGACGGACATTACGTCGACAAATACTTGAGATTAATCGGCACCAGCCGCTTTCCGTCCCGCGAAGTTACGTAACACGCTCCAGAAAATCAACCCCGTATAAATCGTGGACTTACGAGACGGAAACAAATATATTTGAAATTTGCTTCTCGTAGAGAATTTTATTTACACTCACCGTACGTTTTTAGAAAAATTGCGTCGAGAAGTTCTGAATATTTTTGATTCAAAAGAAAACTTTACGAAATTGTCTCCATTGACTTTCGTCCATCATTTCGGCGATCTTGAAAAATTTCTCATTGATCCCTGTAAATGGGAATCACGGTGCGAAAGCCGATCGAGTAAAAGAAGAGGGGAAGAAAGCAAAAAAAAGAAGAAGAAGAAGAAGAAGTATGCTCAAGTAAAGAACAGAACCGAGACTTCGCTATTGTCTGCGGCGATTGTGTCTCATATAAAGGACGCCCGCAATATCAGCACTTCCGAGAAAAGCTCGTTTCGCTAGTCATAAAGCGTGAAGTTTTGATGGAAGGGTAGAAAGAATTCTCGCGATTCTCCTACGAATCTGACATAGCTCTGTGGATACATATCCGCGAGCTGCGATACATTCGTCATTGTGAAGTTAAGCCCTCATAGTCGGAATTATCGGAAGCAGTTGCAGAAAATACTTCTGTCATAAATTGAACATGTCCGGCATCTATCTCCGGAATTAAATTTTCGCAAAAATATGAAATATTATTTGATATGTCACGAGTGTGAATTCTGCGCGTTATAACATCGGATATTAATGGACGATTGTTTTTGATATTTTTTCAAGAAATATTGTATGAAAGGAACTATTATGTAAGGAGCTTTTTGTCCCTCGAAATTCTTTCGTTGGAAAAATTTAAAGCGATAATAACGATAAATGCGCGATGTTCTCCAAAGGCGAAAATCGATGCCGTTTCGTTTCGCCTAGAAGGAGCGCGCAAGATGTTCCCCATTTAATGCAAGATCCGCTCTAAATATGCTTGCTTATTCCGGACAGCTAAATTGGAAATTCCAGCCGGTAGTCGCACAAGGCGGAGGTAGAGCGCTAGGAGATTTCCGTTCGCCGACCGCGAACCTCGGCTGCTCCTACGGGAACAGAATCCAATTTGAACGTAGCACGATTCCTGAATCGAGACACCGGTTCACCTAAGTGCGCCCATCGCGTCACGCATCCGCCTTCAAAATCGGGAAGGAGATGCGCTTGATAAAATATATCTTGGGGAAAGTTAGGATATCATTATCATATTCTTCCTTGCGCTATTATCTATTTATATATATATTTATATATTTATATAGATTTTATATTATTATATATTTATAGATATTTTATATAACACATCACTCAATAAGTCTCCGGTCTAACTAAGAAAAACAAATTTTTTTTTAGAAATCACGTGGATCTGTCAACAATGTTGCCATATATGTGTCAGACCGGGGACTTATTGAGTGATGCGTTATTTATATATTTCAAAAGAAATACGTTGGTTATTCGGAAAACCAAAATCCTTTTGAAGAGAAAAAAGGAAGAGTGAGTAAAACATTATACGCTCCATAATTATAACATTAATAAAAAGTTAAGTAACATTTATCAAGTAAGATATAAGTTCCAAGACGGCTGCATATAAATATTATTCTATGACAAGAAAGATTATCCCTCAGGGACTCACAGTTGTGAGTACGAGCATAGCGAACTCGAGGTACCCGAGCTACTTCTTATACCTGGAATTTTCTAATCAGATTGCCCAAGTCTCTCGGAGATATAAATAAAAAGATATTTTTAAAAATTGTTGGACTATATCCATTAAAATAATTATTATTCAAAAATCAGCTAATTCGAAATTCTTTTCTCCATTAAGGCACGAATTTTTTTGAAACTTTTTCCTGATCTTATTACACATTAGATGTTTACCTAATTTTCATTATAAGTAAAAATCTTTTAAAACACGTATGTTTAATTATGATTGCAAATGTGCAGGTTAAATATACTTAGATTAAAAACTGGGCTTCTAGCTACTGTAATAAGCACAGTGTAATTTAGAAATAAAAAAAAAGGCAAGATTATTATGAAGAAAAATTCCAGGCATAAGCATTAATTTTACTTACTTTTTTATAATATCGTAAATTTTATTATAAGATTAATCAAACGTTTTTAATTGACGCCCGATCGCGTTTCTCATACTCATTTAAAAGCGAAAGGCAATCTTATCATTAAATAACTTTGCGAATAAGAAATTTCTCTCTCCTGTGTTATCTGTCTTCGTGTTTTATCTCCTACAGTGCCATTTTTCGCGCACGGAAATGATATACGGGAGAATTCCTCGCGGAGGCACCGAATAATAATCGAATTTAATTTGCTCGGAAAATGGTGGAAAGAGAGAGAGAGAGAGAGAGAGCTTGAAAAAAAATGAGAACAGCGCTGAAGCCGCGTACGGTCGAAAAATAACTACGAACCCGTATTGAGGCCATAATTACACTCGATCGGGCTTTAAAGCTCGTAAAATTGAGCTTTACAATCTCATCCGGACGTGTCAAGCACGCGCGCGAAAACTTTTCCATATTCCGCGTTTCATTATGCATCTCACCGTTATTTCTTATAGCAAAATTGGCAGATGACGTTGCCTTTTGCATTCACTCGAGCGAGCATTACCTTTTATTCGCGTCAATCGACAAAGAGGATTTCACGAGTGCGCGGATTGTCATATTTTCTACAGTCGTAGGAACGAAGCGGAAACTGAAATTGACATAATGGCTCAAGTCGCGATATATGCGAGATTCCGCAGAATTGTTGGAAAGTGGGCTTATAACGCTGCTCTTCTGAAATTTAGATATAAGTTTCTTCTTCTAATGAATATTTTAAACATTTTTTCCGAATCTATATATATATATTTGAGCAGAATATAATGTACATGAATAAATGTACATGTAACATTCTGTGTAATATGATGTTCGGATGCAATCTGGAAAATGTCTTTCTTACAATGCGAAAGAGTTTATTATGAGACGCGCAGAAGATTTGATGCTAATAGCACCGGATATATTCCGTTAACGTCAAGATAATGCCGGATCCATGAAAGATTGACATAAATCCCTGGTGACACGATGCCAGAAGCATCCTACTTGCTCTTCCGGATATCCATCAAAATCCTGTGCATCTTAATGCATGCGAGTTGCATCGGCGTGTCGAATTCGAAGGCTCTGCAACTTTTGCATACAAAAGTAAAACGCGCTACGAAAGATATCGAAACGCTTTAAATGGAAAATGGTAGTTTTGTCAATCTTTTCTCAAGATGTCAAATTATTCTTAAATTTAAGAATTTAAAATAAGAATTTAAAATAAGAATTAAAATAAGAATTAAAAATATTTATCAATTAATGATATCTTATTTTATAATCTTACTTTAAATATGCTTTATTTAAAAATATTCTTAATATTAAAGAAAATGTGAGAAAATAATATTGAAAATAAAACCTAAAAAACTATCGATGATCACAAATCTGCATTCTTAAATAGATTTTACAAAATAATTGTATTATTGTATAATTAAAGCATAAAAGTATTTAATATCGAGAAATGTCAAATAAGTAAATATAATAGCTATTTTACATTTTTAACCTTCAAAAGAATCATTTGATGTAATCTAGAGATGGATTGCTTTTTAAACATCTTTATTTTAAAATATTCTATATTCTTAAAAAAATTTATTTTATGCTCGAATGGATGAGAAATATCGCAAGTATCAAGAAGTACATATTTAGTGAAAAAATTTAAACTGAATTCTCTGAACATCATTTTTATTTCCTCGTCAGGTATGAAAAAGTTATTAGCACGAGTTACTTTCAATCTAAATTGCTATCCAAGCGAACAATTTTTAGTGCGGAAAAGTTGGAAAATAAAAACGAGTGGCGGAAATGCTTTTTTTTTTTTTCAACGTGTAACGGATTTATGGTTTAAAGCGCTTTTCATTCGCGTGCAATTTTTGAAATTATTACATACCCATAGAAATAATGTCCTACTTCAATTCATGCTCGCTGTCCCAAATAAGGCACATATTTGCCGATTTCACGGATTGAAGAGAATAAAAATGAAGAGAAGATATTATATTCGGGAATATATTTTATGCTAACTAAAATATAATGTTCTGTACATTCTTTTGTGTAGCATATATATATTACATATATTTATACTATACAATTTAAATAATTTAATATAGAAAAATGTACTGTGATTTTTCTCACAATAATGTATATAGCTCATATTTCTTATTTAATTATAAAGTAATCTTTTCAATAATCATTAAAAAATATTAAAATATAATTAACTTGTATCTAAATGGATACTTAATATTAATTTTATTATCGCGCAATCATCGTATAGTTTTACTTAATCATGAAAGTTTAATTACTCATAGCGTGTAACAATAAAGTAAAGCTCTTGGATCTCTGCCGGAATTTGTTTTTCGGAGAAACTTTCCGGCAATTCGTCCCGCTATCGAGTAAGTTCTTTAGTGCTCGAAGCGAGTGATAGCGCCGAAAATCCGTGCGGAGTGCAGCTATATATAGGTGGTTACAAATCCTTACGTGCACCCCGCTATCGAGGTTTATCTCGGATTGCGGTTGACTGGTACCACCCCTTTGCGTCTCATCGTGGCGCACAAGGGGACACGGCAATCCTTTTCGCGATAAGCGAAACTCGTAAGGGATGATCCCATCCTGCCGCGTCTGGAGAAGCCTCACTGTGTTAGTACGTGAGATACGAGTTTTCCGAAATGCGTCCTGTACATGATATTGCACTTCCGCAATATACGTGCTCGCTACCAAAATGTAGAAATATAAAAAAAAAAAATTTAATATTTCAATTGTTTATTGCGGAAGTTCTGCAAATGTTAATTTCTTTACGCGAGCGCGTTAAAAGGAAATTATATTTTAAAGTAAATGGTCATATTTTTTATAACAAATTCGAAAATACGTACACGTAATGATCGAGAATATTTAAATTGTACATTATCATTGATGAGTTTTGTGTAAAAAAATCTAAATGAAATAATCGAACTGTTGCTCAAGAGATTAGAATATCTGAAACTGAAAAGGAGAGCGATATATAATTCTGCAATAAAAAATGTTTTTTATAAGACAATTTTTTAAATTATATGAGAAACGAAATAAATGTTTGTTGCATTTATTCATCGGGGGCGCTTATGATGTGCATTTAATATAGTGGAAATCAACGCTGCAACTGTATAAACAAAAGTTAAGAGAATGTCTCGCCCCGAGCTGCAGAAGCCCTTTGAATCACCGAGCCATTAAATTTTCTCCTGCTTCTTAATACGAAACTCGACGAAAATTATGTGAGTGCTTCGTCGCAAAGGAACTGAAGAAGCATTTTATTACTTAAGAAAGTTTGCTCGAAATAAATACTCACCGTCGCATTCCTTTCTGGATGCGTAATGTTTTTAGCAGATCTCCGAAATATAAAACTAATTAATATTTCATTACTTTGTTTTAATCTCCTCTTGATATGGTAACACATCACTCAATAAGTCTCCGGTCTAACTAAGAAAAACAAATTTTTTTTTAGAAATCACGTGGGTCTGTCAACAATGTTGCCATTATATGTCAGACCGGGGACTTATTGAGTGATGTGTTATATACAAAAATATAAATACATAAATATTGTAAATATCTCTTATTGGGCAAAATAAATGATTTACTAACGCAATGCATAATTCTAATAAATAATTCTTTAGACATTTGTTGATACCTAAATATTCAATAAATAATTATTTTGCAAAATTATATTTTATAAAATTCATGTAAAACATTCTCTACAAATTTTATTTGACATATGACGTGTTAAATATATTGTCAATTTGAAGGAAAAATGTGGCATTTGCTGAATGCAAAAATTAAGATAATGTAAAAATGACTTATGGTGATTCCTTAAAATATAAAAATTTATTGATTTTGATGAAATTATTGACAACTTTGTTACAATTGAAACTTTGAAGCACTCTACATAATTTTCAATAATGTTAAGAGTATATACGTATGCATTATATAAAATTATAAGAAATTTTAATAAATATTACTATAGACATTGATATTGAAACATATAGAAAAAAATATACATATATTTTTTAATGTACTCGTAATATAACACTATCATGCAAGAATAATTAATTATAACACTAAAAATAGTCAGAGTACACATAGATGTCATCTAAGCATAGCTTGACAGGATCTTGCTAATTCATCATGTCAAGACATTCGCGCAAATATTAATATCGCGAAGACTCGCCTTAGGGTCGATGACTCGCGTGAGTTATCACTTGTCTCTCCTTACGTGAGGCTTTTCTACTCGCCCAAGTGGGTAATAATGGCATTAGTCTGGCAAACCAACTGAATTCTGTCACCTCGCGCTCTTCTCTTCTACTTGATTTATCTTACTAAGAAACATTAACACTTATGTAGAATAGCTAGACTTATCTTCTTCGTCAACAAAAAAAAATTCATTTTGAACGCAATATACAAAGCATTAATTTTGATCCAGCAAGCACATTAAGCGGACTGAGAAAAAAAATGTTATCAATTTTTTAATAACTGAAATCAAGAGAGAGGAAAACATGAATTGTAAAATTACAATTAATACTTTTAATTTCTGCAAAAAAGGTAATCCTTTTATAAATTTCGAATAATAAAAAGAGAAATTATTTTGAAAGGATTGACACAACTATATTTTAACTTGACTATTTTATTCGCGGGGTAATTTGCAAAATATTGCTTGCGAAATACTATGCTAAAGCATTGATAAAACTTCCTAATTGATGGCAATGTGATACGTGCTTGCGCTCTTTATAGACGTGTGTGAGATGCAAATGGACGTTTGTAAATGGAAGCCCCGAGATAAAATCGCGTAACTTGTCGGGGGTTTACAGCCATGATGGAAAATGCATCCATCGTGCGATACACCAGCGTTGCATTTCTGTTCGCGCCATTATGACAGATCGTCTGCTGACGAATCGATGTGCGATCTCAATACTTTAAGTTGATTTGAAAATCAGCTTTAATGATACTCTGATAGTTAGAAGGCGCATATTTTTTGTTTTTTTGTTTTCGCTAACGCGCGCGATAACGAGTGCTAAAATATGCACGAAAATTTATGAGCATGAGGATATTAACGTCATTCTAAACTTTATGCGCGATTAAAGCAAACAGTGAGATTTGTTGACAAAATTTATTTTACGTAATAAATTTGTTAAACAGCTCGCTCACTTTAGCGAGCACGGACCATCAACTCTCGTAAATGCATATTTGATGAGTTTTTTTTACGCGCAAATTTTAGCTTTTCCTTTGGGATTCTTTTGTAAAGTATTCCCTCTCTTCATATATAAAATATCACATGTCGTTATTTTATGAAACCTTCGTGTGGTAAAATCATATATGTTAGAAGAGGGATCGAAGACGAACTTTATGATACGATGTATATTAATATCTTTAATTTTATGTGATATATTATTGTTTAATATATCAACGCAAAGTATATATTTATCCATCTTTTAAAATTCAGTGAGTAGAATCTAATGATATTAAAATCATAAAATACTCGATTGCCTGAATAAATAACAAATGTAAAATAACGAGAGCAAAATAAAACGCGTGAATTTCTCTTTTATTATATATCTATTTACAGTCTTAAATTTGTTTACACAATAAAATACGAGCATTTTTCAAAATTTAAGCTAAATTATTTACAACTTATTTCAAATATTTTGTGTTATTAATTATTTTGAATAAAAATTTGTAAATATTAATTGTTATGAATTGGATATCGAATGCACATCTTAAGTTTAGATCTGCACATCTTAATTTCTCTCTCTCTCTCTCGTCTCTTCGTTCTATTCTCTAACATCTGATTCGCTCCAGTTCACCGCTTTGAATCTTGCATCTCTATTCGCCGAGTACCTTTTCCGAGTGGACAGTGATGTCGTTACTCTAGCTAAGTAAATTTCATCGCCTTGAGTGCCGCTTCTCTTCGACTTGTCACGCTTGTAAACGGCAGCGATGTTCCAGCTCGTGTCAGCTTCTCTATTAAAAGTTTCGTCCGTGCGACAGCATCCTTATGTCAAAATACGGAAAGGCGAAGAGGCGCAAATGTCGATTTACTTTCGAGAATCTTAAAAGCGACACTCGCTGACAAAAACGTTCAAGCATAAAAAGAGTCTGTGTCTTGTCTTAAAAAAAAAAAAAAAGACGGAAATGTGGATTACAATTATATATAGTAATTATGATTTAAAGACGATGTAAAAAAAATGCATATAAACTGTCCGAACATTTGGTTTTGGAAATTTTATTCCAAATTAAATAGTGATATCGAAATACAATTACGACATCAAAAATTTGTGAGAATATTTATCAAAATTAGAAGAACTGATAAATTAAAGTATTGATAACATGCTAAAAAATAATAGCGCTGCTTGACGCGAAAAATTGTTAGCGAAAAATTTTTAAAATATCTACCGATGAAAATTGGAAGAACGCATATATTCATGCGAAATTTTTTTGCAATCTAACAGATACAGCAGGTTAAATTCGAATGCGGATTGATAGAGCAAATAGATGAAGAATAAAAGATGATATGCTCTCTCTCTCTCTCTCTCTCTCTCTCTCTCTCTCTCTCTCTCTCTCTCTCTCTCGCTCTCTCTTTTTTCTTTCTCTTTCTTTCTTTTTCAAATAGCCATCGTTCTTCTTAGATGCCAGCTACAGTGATTGAGTGAATAAAACGACGAAGCACTTTTCTCGATACTGGTTCGTGACAAGAAGATTTATGATAAATGTGCATGAATAACAATATATATATATATATATATATATATAGATCTTATAGTGTGCAGCATTCTGTTCATTAACAAACTGTATTCTTTGCAACTGAATTTTTATGATCAATGTTTCCCTCTAGTTCTAGCAATCTCGCATTTACAAGAAAGATTTATTTTAATGTTAACAGATGTATTTTTTTATTGATACAGATTTTTTTTTTAATTTTTTATTAACTATAAACAATTAATAAATTATAATTTTTTTTTTTTTTGCTGACGATCGGGATATATTCTGCTTTTAACTTTTGTTAAACACTGTATTATATCGAATAAAATTTTGCGATCGAATGGTACATCAATATTTTTATATGAGAACTCTGCATGTCATTAATTGGGATTATGCGATCTTTATCGACATTACGATAACGCGCTTGAACACGTTACTACTAGGACACGTTATTAAATATTCAATGGGTGATCATATATGGGATTTATTACCACGCTAGAGACCGGCTTGAAAAACGTTATTGCCCGGCGGGGCGTCCAATATGACCAGAGTCCGGTCATGGAAAAATATTTCGAACAAGTTCGGAACTCAGTTCGAATCGTCGATGTGAAAAATGGTAGAAGAAACGCCGTACATACGCGAAAAGGGATGAAAGGGAAGCCGATACATTGTCTCCCCGGCCAAACGACGTAGGCAAGGCGAAAAAAGGAGACAAAAAGAAAGCTGGCGGGAAAGTTTGTACGTGCTCGCATTACTGATAGGTCTGTATCCGCGGACTTTAAACAAGTTCGGAACTCGGACTCTGGCCGCGGGGCCCATTGCGCATTAAATCGGCGGAAGGGAAATACCGTCCCAACTTTTGCGATCCTTGAAACGTGAATCTTCCGCGCGATCTTGTTACATAGCGAAAATTCTCACTGTCCAGGTTTCCACTTCCTGTCCTTTAATAGAGAAGATCCTTATAAATAAAAACTAAAAATTTTTATATTATTAAATTATTATTAATAAAAAAAACTTAAATCCTAAAATTATTAATAAATAAACCAACACCAAAGGTAAAATAATTTTTCAACATAAATATATTAATTCATCATATCGTATTCGTGGTAATAATCCTCGTATAAAAATTACCATTGATCTTAATAAAATTACAAAAATAAATATTAAAATATTTGAATATAATAATAATCTTGTAAATATTAATACTCTTAAAAATCTAAAAAAAATAATTATTCCATACTCAGCTAAAAAAATCAATGTAAATCCCCCCCTAAAATATTCAATATTAAATCCAGAAACACACTAACTCTGACTTACCTTCAATAAAATCTTATCTTAAAATTGCCTTAAAATCATATATTTTATTTTAAGATATTTAGATTATTGTATTCGAAAATATGTCTAAAATATATTGAAAAAAAAAAAAATATTCTCTAACGATTTAATAAAATAATTATCGTCGCGTTAAAAAATTACACGTGCATAATAAATATAAAATAGCACGAATTTTTTATAATCAATGTATGATTAGATAATATTGGAATATTCTTGGAAACTAGAAATTTACATTCTCTTTCGCATGTTCAATTGTACATATGTGATATAACGAATTCCGTAAGGCACGTTGCAATTTCCAACGATGCTTGCGGCGATCGATAAATAATTCCGCTAAAGACCTCGAGACCACACCAACCGGAATGCATTAACCCGAATTAATACGTTTACGTTTCATTTGCGAATTCAATATTTGCCAGCGGATAACAGCGGATACGCGAGCATCAGCAAACACGGCCACTCCTTACATCGCTGGTTGAGATTCTATTCAGAATTAGAATTCGGTTCACTGCAGTTTCGCGATGTAATAATCATTCGATTCAAAAACGGACAATTCTCTCTTGCGCATGTTTTGGAACTTTAATTAAACTTTTATATAGACCACGCTTATACCACTAATGAGAGAGAGAGAGAGGGAAGTCGCACTTAGTAACTTTACTTTAATTTAAATGTTAAACGTACAATTTAAATGAAACTGCTACAGCCATGTGTTAGAAAGTTAATTCCTCTTGGATGGATTAACATAAACACAATAGAAATGTAATAAATATATTGCTAATATATACATCTTCAAGATATCTACAAAGTTTATCGTCTCAAGGATTGCTGTTTTCTTTTAAATATTAAATCTTGTAAATTGAAAAAAAAAAAACTAAAAGATATTAATTAATTAATGCGTACATAAAAATTGAAAAATATTTAAACATTAATTAATATTTTGCTTCTTAAATGCTACTATTTTTTTTCTGAGTCTCTGAAATTATTTTCAGAAACAAATTATTATAATATTATATACATATATTCTATATATTCTATTATATTATCACCGCAATTCTCGCTCTCTCCAAGAAGTTTCAAGAGATCATCTTTTTCTTGCATTAAAACACAACGAACAATATAGTTTACAAAGTGCACTACAAGTCTCAAGGTGCTCGCTCTCGATAGCGATAACTTTAATCGCTCTTTCGCATCTTCTGGCGGGATATAACAAAGTTAACGAGTGGGAAAAAACAAAGTATACGCGACAACTTATCTATCTTCTTCTACTTCTTTCCTTTTTCCGGAAACTTTGTCGAGAGTCATCTCACGATTACGAGCAATGGAAACTCACGGTTGCTGTTCGATCAGGCGAGACGACCATAGAGTTCCTCTCTTCCGGTCATTCGCCGATCTACGTGCTCGAGATACGTGAACGACTTTTTCGAACGTGATTAGGATTCATGCGGTCGCCATTCCGAAGATGAACGGGGTCGCAAAATTGTACGTAGAATACGCGAAGTAGGTCAAGCCCACGAGGACGGCCCGGGAAGAAATATTTCGATTCGCCGAAAGAGCGAAGAGTTCAAGAGAGAAAGAGAGAGAGAGAGAGAGAGCGACGAAGAAAATGTACCAAGATAATACATCATCCGGATGTAGGTTACATCCTGTTTAGCTCGACCTGGCTTTGGAGCCTATTATAGCTTCGCAGTTAACAATTCTCATTCGTTGTTTCCCTGAGGACATGCAATTTTTTTTTTTTTTTTTTTTTTTTTTTTTTTCGGAGAAAGAATAATTTCTCTTACTTGCCCGCTTTTTATTTTATCCTGTCAGATTGTTGGGAACATATAACGCGGTAGTTATAAATAACGATACAATAATTTTGATGTGTCGCAATTATTGTCGTCGCCCTTGCTCTGAACCGCGTTTTTTCTGCCGCATCCATTTTCCTAAACCTTGGCATTTCTCGCGCATCCCCTTTATCCCCACCCTCTCTCTACATTTTTTACAAAGCTTTCCCGGTCACCCTCGCTACCATCTCGCGTAACATTCTTCTCTTCGTGACTGATGATCGACGATGATGAAGCAAATTTGTACGACGTCGTTTCTCGGGCGTGACGCAGCCAATTCATGGCGAGAATCGAAAGCATTTTCTTCGACGTGCTTGCGTTTCGTCAAAAAATCACGCGTCATTATTTTTCTTGCTAGGAGAGCTTTATGCATAAAGCAGGTGACCATTTAAATTTTTAAAGGTAATGTAGCAAAAAGTTGGGTACGTCTTCTTTAAGATATGCTTCTTTATTGTCAGAATTTTTCAATATACATTTCATTTTAGACTCAAGAGGGATATTTTGAACGAAATGCGAAATGTAAATAACTGGCTTTAAACGATGTGTCATTTGTAAAAAAAAAAACAAAAAAAAAACAAGCGTGTAAGCTCGCACAGCGCATGTTACACCAGAGTAGAGAAGCATATTTCTTCTTGTTCTTCTTATTGTTAGATATACACTGGCAAATGCGAGCAATAGACTACGCGCATCCGTGATCTAATGGTCTTTTTCTTGGAAAATCGGTAGAGAAGTAAAGGATCGTCCTGTGATTTCACGATTCATTCCACGTCCGTGAGTGCCTTGGAACAGCGAAAGGCTTTTTACTCCCCGATAGCTCTCAAATTTGCAATATTTCTCTAGATTACGCGGCCAAGTCGAGCCGCGATGAGCGCGAGATGAAGATTACTTATCTCCGAGGCGGATTTAGTCTTGGTCGAAAGAGAAAGAAGAATCAAAGAAAGAAAAGGGAAAAAAATCGATTAAGCGTAACAATGTGCGCAGCGATCGTTATTTTCAAGAAAATATTTGATATTCGATCTTCTCTTTAAGAAAGATTCCGATTTTACAATATGAATGCATTGATAAAGGCGAAGTCTTTTTCAACGGATGGAACTTTTTGTTGCACGAATTAAAAATATTTCTCTTAATTAAAAATATTGAGAATTCAAAATCCCAGAGAATAAAGAATATTTTAATATTATTTTATATATACTTTATAGAATTAATTCTCTTGTGTTTTAAATATCCTTTTTTAAAGAAAAATTTTACACGCAAATGAAAAAATAAAAATAAAATTAAGCGCGACGAGAAAAGCGAGGATAAGATCAAGAAACATTTCAAATCCATTGATTTGGAATTTGAAAGGAAATCTCGAGTATTAATGAGCATTATCGACGTAGAGGATGTTGAACATGTTTCTACGGAGCATGTAGCCTCATGCTTTAAGACGCAGCAAATCGATGATCTACTTGCGCAACGAAGAGAGAAGCGATGAGTCTCCTCGAAGACGAAGGAGTCAGCAAATTGGCGAATTGCGGCCGACAGCATACGGGTTGTTGTTTGAGTGGAAGCCACGTGCCCTCTCGTATACGTATAAATCTGGGCGTACGTGTGTGAGGAAACCTCCTAATAGCTTTGAACGTTGCAAGGATGCAGTAGGTGTGACACATTAATCAGTAGCAGTGTTCGCCAAGGGTGGGCACCAGCCACCCGTGGAGCCGAATCTTGAAACATACAGCGTCTCGCTCGGATGTTGCGCTCTTCTCCTCATTCCGGACTTGCGGATTGAAAATATAAATTAAAAAAAAAAAATATCGAGATACTTATAGCTCTCTTAAGCTACTGATTTGATTGAAAACTTAAAGAACATCGTGACATGATGCCAACGCGAGGAAATTTGCGCGAATAGAAAATAAATAACAAATTATTATTTTTTTAATTGAAAATTGTAAAAATTACAAAAAAAAAAGGAGAGACGTTTAATCAAATTTCTAAAACAAATTGAATTTCAAGTTTGCAAAAAAAATTTATCTTTTCGATAAAGTGCAATCTCTGCCACATTCTGTATAAAAACCTTCTTTTTATCAAAACTTCAAAGGGATTGTTTTGTTCTTTGATTCGACATCATTATAAATTTCCGCTGACTAGACTACGACAAATTCCACGAATAGCATTCATCATTTTTACAATTACATATTTATCTTTACAAAACCTCTTTTTTATTACAATAAATTTCGTTATTTCATCTTCTTCTTATTTATTTAATATATAATGCGCTGAAATTGATGCAATATTTGAGTATACATAAATATATAATCAAATTAATATTTTACATAAAAATAATTTTTATATAAAACAGAAGAAATATTATTTATTATAGCACTCAAATAATAATTTATATTAAAATGTTAAAGTTTATCTTGATATTTTACCGGAAATATATTTCTTGTCACGTATCTATCGTCCGGGATTACACATTTAGATCGAAGATGACTTCGAGGACGTCTAATACGCGAACATTATGACGCATTTTGCCCGGGAATGACTAATGCGCGAGCTCGCCAGGAATGATAAAAAGCGAACGAGAAGATCGAGGATCCACGTTCTCGGCAACGTAGTCCGAATCTATAAATGGTTCCAAGTCGTGTCAAAGGAAATGGATCCAATTTAAATCGCGGTCTGTCCTTTATCCAACCGGTCAGCCAGATTTCCCCCCATCATCGAACAGATCTGCGTTATGAATGATCTCGTGAGATTTACATTTCGTTCTGCCTCTCTGGTGCCGATTCTACGTTATGGCAATTTGCCTTCGTTCGACAAGATGAGCTCGCGGATGAATCGAACATTTTTTTCCAAGTTCCGACAGCTTGGAAAAATCTAGTCTATTAAAAGTGAAAACATACTGGACTTTTATGACAGTTCATCATATAAAATGCAAATTAGTTATTCATCAAAAATGTTTTTATGATATTTTTTTAATGGAAATTAGCATTCCCTATTAATATAATAAAGCCATCGAGTATAAAGAGCTTATATGATTATAATTGCAGTGATACGAATCTACCATATATACGACTCTGTATACATGCGTAGGAGGATTTCTTTTCTGTTGGAATAAAATCTCTATCGTAATAAAGCGGTGCTTATTAAAAATTTAATTAGAGTGTCTATTAAAATTCGTAGATTGCAATCCGTTTCTGATTACGTTGCTATGTAAAATGGATATAAGATATGTTAATTTTGAGTTTGGAATTATAGTAATATTCACATTATGATATATGCAATAAATTTGTTTTGTTAATAAAAAAAAAAACTCTATGCAATCAATAATTTTTATCTACTATTTAAAATATTGCTTTATATATACGGAGTGAGCCCACATGTTCCGGTCAGACTTTGAGATTTTATAAATTTAATTCTGAACAAAAAATTTTGTATAAAAACATGAGTCGAAAAATATTTTCCTAAAATCTACAAATATCAGGGAAAGTATACGTTTTTTAACAAAAAAAAATATTTTTTACCGAAATAAAAGTTGTGGAGAATTAAATTATCTTCAAATGAGATCAAAATGATTGTGATACGTTCCATAGGTTTTGGGATAACAAGTTTCAAATGTACAAAGTACGTTATATAATAACACACTTTTTATACGATTATAACACAACTGAATGATCTCTCTCTCTTTATATTTTTCAGTATTTGTGTTACGGTGGTCGTTCTTAACGTTCACTTCCGTTCACCACAGACGCACAAAATGGCACCCTGGGTGAAGAGAGTTTTTATACACATTCTTCCGCGTCTTCTAGTCATGAGAAGACCTCAATATAAATTTGAAGCGAACAGGTATTATACATATACAAATATAATCAGATAATACATGTTTATTATTTAAAGATATAAAGAAATTTATTATTTTATGTGTATTCTTCTCTTTTCATTTACTTTAAGGAATTTAAAACTGAAAATTATTAAAAATAATTTTTTTTGTGTTCATCTTAGTTATTGGAAAAAATTTTAATTTTAGAATTACTTATCAATAGATTTAATATTAAAAATTACAAATGTCTAAATAAATATCATATTTTTACAAAGAATAAATCGATTTTAACCTGATTAAAAAATAGGCGAACAAAAAAGTCAGAGCTTTTAAAGCATCTAAATTTGCACGAGCGACAGAAATCAATAGTCAAGAGTTTTGTTACGTAAAAATTACATGTTATATATATTTGGTGCGCGAGTATGCCTTGTGTTTTAGTCTCGACAATGATCACCAGTCAGTCATTCATCATGCCGCTTTTAGAACATGCGACACCCGCATTAAAATTCTGCGCGTCCGATTGTCTGCGTTTATAGGTACACTTCCGGTAGAGTGTTAATGAGGACCGTCAGGGGAAAAGAGAAGACCTGCTATTATCCTTACCATCCATCGACTCAGGAAGACAGTGAGGAGCACCTCACACCCAAGAGATTCCACAGCCGTCCTCCATCAAAGGAAGACCTCTCGCCTTCCAGGTATTTATAATAATATGAAACGCTTCGTAATTATCTCTTTGTAATTACCCTTGATCTTGATATTGTTCTACAAATTTTTTCCAAACTAACATTGACATATTTTTGTAAAGAGTTAATAATTGCAAATTTAAAAAGAGAAGATAATTACAATAAATTATAACACATTACTCAATAAGTCTTCGGTTTAACTAAGAAAAACAAATTTTTTTTTAGAAATCACGTGGGTCTGTCAACAATGTTGCCATATATGTGTCAGACCGGGGACTTATTGAGTGATGTGTTATAATTAAAAATTATGTAATTATATTAAATTTAGGAATTGTTTTAATATAACTTTTTCTATAAATTATTTTTTTAATCATAAATTTAATCTAAGATTAAATTACAAGTTATTTTTGTCCTTATAATATGTTGAATAAAAATACTGCACAATACTTGGAGAAATATGAGCATTAATGGGCGCGAATAATATTAACAATATTATTCGCCCTTTATTCGCTTTAGTCTTACAGACGGTGCGAGGTTTGGAGGTAGCTGCTTAATTCACGGTCCTCCTTTACCGTTGCACACCGAGTGCGAGGATCTCTCGGTTTCCGGAGATGGAGGCATAGAGGAAGTCAAAAGTCCCGTGCTCCGAAGTCCGCCCGCTTTCTCGCACTCTCGCTGTCCGCCGGAAGTGCACAGATCCTGCATCTGCGTGCGTTTCATCGCCGAGCACACCAAAATGCTCGAAGATTCCACTAAGGTATAAATTCATTAAAATAAATAAAACGCAAATAAACAAATAAAAAGAAGTAAATACAAAAGATATAAAAAATCGACTTTTTTTAATAAAAACAATTTATTAATAGTTTTATTTATTTGTTTCTCTTAATAATTTATAAAATCTATATTTGCATATGAATAGAAAGAGACATATATATTGTATTTGGATTACCTAGATTAAGCCTATGATCTCAAAATATTCTAATTCACTATCGTTGATAAACAACAATAGATTGAATCGGTACATACTCCTTGCAGGTGAAAGAGGACTGGAAGTACGTAGCAATGGTTCTGGATCGATTGTTTCTTTGGATTTTTACCCTCGCGGTCTTGGTAGGCACCGCAGGAATCATCTTGCAAGCGCCTACTCTGTACGACGATCGAGTGCCCATCGACAAGAAATTTAGTGAATTCGCGACCACGACGGTGGTCAAGTGTCCGCCCCAGTAGTCCATGCCTGAGCCCTGCACCGTAGAGAAAGATTAAGGATCAGAAGCACGGACCCCTCCCCCCCGTCCTAGTTTTAGGAGAGTCCGCAAGCTCCAGCTCCTTATCCTCAACGATGAAATTACGGCAAAAGGGCTCCGATCTTACAAAGAATGAACCGGAAGTATATGACCGGTTTGACGATGAATGGGACTCTATGTTCCTCTGAGAGAAGAAAAAAACTGGAAGAATGAGATAAAAAAGTCATCGATTTATAAAGATGATCTCGTGGCTAGAAGGCCGAGAATCATTGCTCCTTGAAAAGGAAGGCGATCTACATTGAAGCCTTGAAACGGGAGGACTCGAGATGACGAATCGTCGCTTGAACAAAACTGCACTCCCATCTATTAAGAAAACTGCATTTCCCAAATAAAGGCGTTGACGGGCCCGAGATTCGTCACATAAACACACACACACACACACACACACACACACACACACACACACACACACACACACACACACATACACATACACACAGGTGACTTACATACACTTACATAGTCTGCTCAAGTAAATCGTAATACAAAGCTGCCACTAATTAATCGGGTAAACCTAACACACATCAGACGAACTTTATGATGTAAGTAATTTTAACGTCTCGAGAACAAAAGAGCGAGAATCGAATCTTCGCCTAAACGCGCGCGAGCAAGTGTCAAGTATCGTTCGAGTAGGGCTCGGAACCGAACGTGAATTAAAACGCGAGAGTAATATCTTTTTTTTTTAATCCATACGTTATAGATTTATAATCTAGTATGCGAGACGCAGCCAATATTGAAAACTGGTCAACCCGAATTATACGATCGGCTTTTAATGTAACATTGTATCGCAACGTCGATCATGTCGCGGCTGTATGTCATAGCAGCATTTTACGCACACTGTTTACGCAAAGAAGTAGTAGCGATATACATATATATAGCGAGCATTTCTCTTTTTTAAATGTAGAACATTTTTTATACCAAACGCGATATCCTCCGAATAATTCCGTAGTTTGTTACCGCGCGATGCGGTATATTTATTGGCACTTGTATGAGTTTCGCGACACATGCAGCGGGAATAAGAAACTGCAATAGTGTACGCACTGCGTACGCGGTATGTTTGATCCGTACATGCGCGAACGATTCTTCGCTCGAGCAAACGCCGCGTTTCGCAAACATATGTTTTGTATTGTAATGCGGATCGTAAACCGCTCGCATTACCCGAGTTAATTAGGTAATCACCGCATAGCTAGTCGTAGATTTAGAGTGTAATCTTACTTGAAGTATAACCAGTAAGTAATTTTAAAAACGTACCCGTATTTATACGAGCACATTATATATATAAGAGCGATGGACGAACCGATGGCGCGTCGGTAGCGCGGAGCAATTATATTTTCCTTCAACTATATACTCGTGAGAGGTTCTCAATATCCTAAATATTATATTTAATCAACTATATATGATATAATCTCTCTTCTAATATTATCAATTACTATCCATAAATACTTTCATAAATAATGTCTCTACGCTTTGTATTCCCAAACATACTTGATTCTTTCGTCCAGTGTTCTCGATCTTTTCCTTCTATCTATATAAGCAATGTAAATATATTTATTCAGGCGTGTGCAATTATTTGTCATCGTTTCCTGCAACTTCTCCCGCAGTTCTTCTCCAAAAATGGAGGAGGCACTGATCGGGTGGATTCGCGTCGCCGACGCATCTCGCGTTACCTCGTCCCGAGAATAAGAATATATTGTATTTTGTAATGAGAAAAGTGAAACACGCGAGAATACTACAATAAAGAGTAACTGATAGTATGGTAAGAACAAGTAAAGCATACGAATTCTAAAGCTGATAGTTGTAGGGAATTGAACGACCGTTGACGCCGTTGTTCAATACCGGTAGTTTGTGGTCGTTGTCATTGTGAGTTGTCATTCATAATTTTGCCTTTTATTCCATTTTCCTTTATAGTTACGCGTCATGTATGATACTCATTGTGGTTAAACGATCGCGAATCGCATCGTGCGGACTATTATTCGCGAGAGTGTAATTCAACATCGGAGAATTTTGGAACCTTCTTATCTTAATTCGCAATTACAATTTTTCGTATATTCGAGAAAGTTGAATAAAATTTTTTGTAATTTCTAATTTACTTTAAAATTGGTAAAGACATTAAATACATATCATTAATTTATGTAGAATTATGTTGAAGTTTCCATTAGATCAATGAAAAGAAAATAATCGGTTATTGTAGATTAAAACAAAAAATCAATAACTTTATTTTATGTCGACATTTACATACGTAGATAAAGCATGAAGGAGTCGAATTCGATCGACGATCGAAATTTGCATTCCCAATTCTCCGACGTTCTTAGAACTCTTATTGTTAGTCGTAATTAAAGAGTAATTTTGCGCATTCTAAGTACAATGCCGTAGTACTTGGAACTGTAAATATATATATACATTATATATATAATTATGGCGAGGAATAACGATTCCCCATTACTACTGCCATTAAAACGCAAGACCGATACTTTAGCGTTATTAGGAGCTGTTACTTGGATCGCCGTCGATCATAAAAGGCAATTTCCGGCATACGATCGTTCCTCGTATGATCGCCGATCGATTGGGCAAATCAACCACAGTATAATTATTTCTTGTTTAGATTCGGATAATTGTTTCTTCTTGAACGATGCTCCGATTGATTTATGCCGGATATTATCAAGCGAGGGTGAGAATACACGTGGTCGCTACCTGATTGAAAATCGTCCAGCGAACGCATTAGATTCGAAGGAAATAAAAAGACGTACATTTAGAATAGTAGGTTTGAGGGATTCTCTTAGCGAGAAAGCGAAACAAATCTATTCCGCACTAGGTCGTTAGGAAAACAACGCACACGTTTTCTATAATAGAGCTATGAATTTACTTGTTACTTGAAATAACGCAGCGAACGGACTTTCGAATCGATGGCGATTTTATTGCAAAGACGACATCCACCAGAATATATGAAAATCATTTTGGTGTTTTAGATTTTAATAAACAGAAAAAAAATGGAAAAATCATTTTTAGCTCGATTTAGTTTTTTTAATTTCTTCAATAATTTTTCAATAATCTTAATTTTATACTTTTAATAATCTTTTTAATCTTCCAAAAATATGTCAAATTGTTACTTAAATTTAACTTTAATAATAGTTAAATGTTGAGATAATAGAAAGTCGGGGCAACAATTACACAGTTTTTCTGACAAAGTAAGGATATATTATATATTATATAGAAAAAATTGAATTTAAAATATGTTAGTAAGATTTAAGTGTTAAATAATTTATACATGTATAGTTTGTGTATGTTTAAAAAATTAAAAAAAAAAATTAATTGTGCAAAATAAATTTCAATTATTTTCTTTTAAATTATTCTTATTAGCAGAAATTTTTTAGCATTTTTGCAATTTTTTTTATTGTCACAATTTCTATAAAATTAACTTTATTCGGACAAAAACAATAAAGCTATACTACTGTTAAAAATATTCATCGTTGACTGCGAAAATCACATTGATATGATCGAAAAATTCGATTGTTAAAATGATTTTAGATTACAAGTCAAGAAGAAATGAAAGAAAAGTAGGGCGAATGTGGTAGATTTAAATAATAAACAATTAACAGCATATTTTAAGATGTAAATATACCATGTAAATAACGAAGCGTAACAGTAAGTAAAGGCTATAATGATTGAGCCTTTTTTTACAATTTTCAAATGATTAGATATTCTTTCAAAAAATTTTATGGGGCTCTTTAATATCGTAATATCTTGGTAACAATTATGCGTATCACTTGAAAATTTTAATTTTTTTTATATTAATATATTTATTAATATTATTATCCTAAAATTATATTTAACTTTTATTCGATTAAAACGTTGTCAGAGAAGCTCGCTTTTTATCAAAAAATAATGATAAAGTAAATACCATAATTCAAAATTTTCACAAAAATGTAGAAGTTTTTTGGATATACTGTAGATAATTCATATACAATTTATTTACGTAAAGCTCACGCAATTTATCAGAGTAACTCATTACGAAAAAAACAACCAATAATATAAAACGATGATCTTTGACGATAGAATTATGAAGAAAGATGTGGCAGACAAAGGTATAATTTTTATTTTCTATAATTTTTATCACGTGAGAGCAATTTTATGTTAATCTCTCGCCATAACATGGCAACTATTTTACAATAATATTTCGTCAAAAACAGATAGTTTTATTTAGGCTTAAAATTGCAAGCGGCATAGCTCTTGGAGCATACGTTTTCGCGCGATCTCTTTCAGTCATCTCGTTTCCGATAACAACTTTCACAATTGATGCTCTCGACGAAGGATTATCGAAATGTTGAGCACCTCCATTAATTAACGTTTGATCAAGACGAGAATAGCGTGGAATCGAAGTCTCGATACCGAAGTACGAAGTACTGCACAATATCGGCATTAAATGCATCGAGTAGAACTAGCATTCGAAAAAAAAAAAAAAAAAAAAAAAAAAAAAAAAAAAAAAAAAAAACATTACGCAGGATAGCATGACCAAACATAACGAACAGAAACAGATTTGACGTGACTCGTTTGAAACGAATACGAAATTTTAAAAACGCAGAATTTGATGAAATCGCGTTTGTTCATCGCGCACAATATCCTAACAATCTATATTTCATCGTGTCGATGTATATATACGATCGTTTTAGAATGTCGACAATGCGCTCACATACCACTCTGATATAATAATAATGCGTCTGATAAAATTGAGTGAATTGTATGAAGACAATAAACGATCGAAAACTTTTTCAAGCAATTGGTTGAAGGGGTTATTCATGAAATAAGACAACATATGCCTTGAATCGAATAAAGAAAATAGCCTTTACGTGCATTAATATAACAAGTGAAATATTTCAGATAACTAATAAACTATTGTAAGGGAGTTGTGCCGGAAATCCATTTTGAAGAAAAAATACAGAACGCATTTAATGAATCATAGTTGACATATTAATAGTGTGAGAAAATATTCATGCGCGATCAATTCACATTTTGTTAGAAATATATAGATGTGCCTCGTTTAAAAAAATAACCCCTTCAATAAGAGATTGGAGAATAACATATTTTCGCGCGTTGTCTCAGGATAAAATCGTGCTTTGGGACAATTCTCGTGTATATCGAGAAACTTTTATTTCCAGACGGATGAATGCGGATTTAGCGCCAAATGCGCTGAGATTTATTCATTTAATGTGAGATTCTTTTGTTTAATATAAATGTGAAATAAAAACATTCCAATGGTATTTAACGTTAAACACGACTATCTAATGTTTAACTTTACTTTTGAAACATCACTAAGCGTGAAAGTTAATATTTAATATAAAGAATAGAAATGAAAACAGACGGTCGTATTTAGCGATAAATATATGTAATTTAGTAAGTCGCATATACCGTATCGATAGATATGGAATAAGAAAAGGATCGCATTTAGCGCTAAATAGCGTAGTGAGATGCGGGCTGGATGTATCGCCATAGTATATATAAAATCGTCGTTATACAATTACGCGATTTTGAGATCTCGAAGGATTTTGATGTACGCGAAAACCGACATAACGCGCCTTGCGTGCGCTTAAGATCTCGATTAAACATCGGCCGCATTAATCTCTGACGGCCCGAGCCCCATCCGATGATAAATCATCGCTTCCACCCTTAAACCGTGCGTGTTTGATAGCTTGCGAATATATACCGTACTTAACGCATTTAACGAGTTTAGACTAAATGAGAAGTGAAGACAACAGTACGGATAGATTATTGTAACGATAACATAGCGTGTTATAAAACGAGCGTACCGTGTAGCAATAGTGCGCCATTAATGAGCGGGAACGCGCGCGAGTGAAGAGTTTACGATAAACATTGGAATAATAATTACCACATCGTTAGAGATACGATTATTATATATATATCTATATCGTTTGTTAAATATGTACCTAAACACTAATTATACTAACGATCGTCATTCTAAGGCTAAACGATATAAGGACGAGATTCTTGTTGCTTGGTTTTGTAATCATGCTTGACAAAAGCATACGGAAAAATAAAACTTGTTGTCGTAGAAAAATTCCCGCGGTTCTTTTTTCGCGAAACACACGTGTACGAAAGTGTGAATCGATAATCGTACACAGAGTCTCCTTCATTCTGTTGCAACCCTTGGAAGGATATACCTCGAATATTCATGTCGGTATCTCAGTGGCATTGTTCGCCGTTAACAACTCCTGCACTTCCGACAAGGATTCCTTCAACCACTTTATCGCGAAATTAGCGTGCGCTTCGACCATCGCCATAGTGTATCCTACGGTCTTTATGCTTTCGAGATTATCCTCGCTGAAAGTCTGAAACTAAAAAAATCAAAATTTTTTAATGTTCGAAAATTTTTGAAATTAGATGACACTTACGTCATCCAGATCTTCTTTGCTCGTCAAACCGTTCATCGTCGCTAGCGCGAAAGCTTTCAAGATCGGGCGAGATTTTGAGAATCTAAAGACAGACACGAGAGCAAAATATAATCTGCTTATGAGTTCGATAGAGAGAGATAGGAAAGTTGCAAACCTTATGACGATAGTCTGCCAATTATTTCGCACAAACTTGTAGGCGAGTTGCGCGGCAACTGGATTTTGCGGGAAACTTCTCAAGATCCTTTGCGTCTCGTCCTCGTTGTAGATCTTCCCTTCAAGAAGCTCGCTAAGAAGCCTTAACAAATAACATTAACACGCGTTATAAATCTTATCAAATATACGTTGTTTTCGAGAGATCAATCTCGAGTTTTTCTATAATTAAATAATGTTACGTAATTCAAAGTTGCAAAATATTTTTTTTTAATTGATAAAGATATATAACGGACACAAATATTCTTTACTAGAAAATATTTTATATATTTTTGGATATTTGAAAATTATGTAGATATTTTTTCAACCTATTTTCTGATGAATTTGAGACTTTGATTCTTTCTTAGTGAAGATTCCATTTTTTTTTTTTTTCATTTTTAAGTCTGTTTTAATTTAATATTAAATATAAACATTACGATTCTGTAAAAATAAATCTTCTCTTTAAATTAAATAAAGAAAGAATATAAAATTTAGAAAAATTATTTATTTCTCGTAAAACTTATTTAAAAAAAAAAAACTTTGATTTTACGAATTTATATATTGTTCTTAATTTTATTATTACATTATTAACTATGTATTAATTTTTAATTCACACTTACGATAGGATCCATGGCGTCTGGAAGCACGCAAGCGCTGATAAAAGGCGATTCTTCTCTTCTCGATCTGCTGTAGAGTTTGCCCTTTCAACAAAATAATTCCACTCGTTTCGCGTGCCATATCTCGCGATCGTACAATACAACACTTCGCGTGCGTATGCCGGTACACTGAAACAATTAAAGTTTTATCTTCAAAATAAGCCACAAAGTCTAGCCGATATCTTTAGAGATAGAAATTATTCCGAAGATGTCATCATAAACATTTGGTTCTCATATTTTCTTTTATCGTTACTTTGTTAATAATAATTCGCGCTTTAGTATTGTTGATTATGTAAATAATTTAATTATCATTTTTAGACTTTTGTATTGCTGTATGAAAGAAAAAAAAAAACAACTAATCATTTATTTTCGAGACTACATATCGAAACAATCTTGACATGGACGTCAATAGAAATGCAGCATCCGGCTACAAAAGGACAGGTTTGAGAATGCGTACAATCGCGATGTATCGATCAAAATTCCATTTTTTCTAAACATTACAAAAGACATCCTAACACTACAAAAAAAGAAAAAAAAATGTATAAAATTTGTTATAAATTAAATTACACATATTATCGTCTGTCGTTTGAAAGATATACCATACGGTTGCATGAAGAACAGATTTTGAATAAAACATTAAATGTTTTATCGAACTCACACTTCGTCCGCGTCGGAATGATCCTTTAGTTTTTCAAAATGAGTTTTGGACCATTCGAGACACTCGGCGTTCTCGAACATGCACGCTATTTTTAGGGCGGTCAAAGTTAGCCCCGATCCCTCATCAATCTTCCATCCCACGTCTGAATATAATTTCGATGTGAATCTTAATGTAAATTCCTGCAAATAATCCATTCCGTTATCATATTACTATCAACTAATGTTTTTTAATCAAACTTATTAATATTCATAAAAAAAGAACTTTCTATAAATCTTAAATTATTTAAATTTCAAACACCTATTATTATGTTTATCGCTTTGTCGCTTTGAGAAAATAATAATAGAGTAGCATTTTATTTAATCGTTTTCATAAGTGCATTATAAATTATGATAGTCATATCGAATATCATATTTTATAAGATATATTTCATCATAAGTTTTTTGATCATCTTATTGTACTTATAATGTTTTTCTATCACTACAAAGGACACACTAGATTACCTGAAAGTCGCTGAAGCCTGACGTTTCATAAAGAAGACCGTTCAATTTCAACAGATGATGCATCAGAACACTCCAAGGAGCGTAATGTCGTTCCTTCATTTGCATATATTTAATAAAGCTAAAAGCAGTCGCGTATTTCGTCAAGCCGACCGCAGCGAGCCCGAGCACATCGTCGACGAGCGATGCTCTGGTTTCTGCCGGAAGGACCTCGTGATCCTCTTCGAGGGCTTGCGCCAGGAGTTTCCAATTTTCCTCATCATAATGTACACGGTAATAACCTTGAAAGCAGTTAACGTTAATAGCAATAGAATGGACACTCATGTCCCGTTATGCAATTTCTCATTAATTTAGATAATATTGAAGTTAATACATAATTCATCTCAAATATATTATTTTCCACATGAGTGGCAGCGAAAAGAGTTATTTATATGTACAAAAAAATTTTGTTTTAATATATAGAACAATCGAAGAAGAATATAAATAAAAAAAAAACTGCGCCAAAGATAAGTTAAAGTATATATATCGAAATTAAAACACTTAAAAGAGTGCGTCTATAAATATTTGTAAAATTACTCGTTTAATTAATTAATTTTACTTATCTCTTATTATTAGCAAATTCATTTAAAAAGGGAAAATTTATAATTACAATTAATATTCTATCTTTTTTAAATAAATTGTTATCTACAAAAAAGTTTAATATAAAATTTTGTATGTAGTTAACAGAAAAAGACAAATATTAATTCTAATAAAACGATATTTTGATATACATATTATAATTTTTTATAGATTTTCTTTTATAAAAAAGAAAATATTTTATGCAACCAACCTGTTTTATTCACATTGAACACGACCCAAGAATTTTGAGCACCAACATCATGCATCACCGTTTCCGCTTCGGAATGTAACCACGTCTTTATCGGAGATGACCAATCATTCCTCGTTTTGTTAATATAGTCAAGCGGTATGTACCACGTCGGTTGAGTGTCAAATGACGATTGATCGTACGTAAATCTTTGCTGCGCAACAATAGTTGACGATAATAAAAATATTTTATCCCGAGAGACACATAAAACGACAAATGTATACGATTTAATATTATTTAAATTGCATTATTTAAATCGCACCTGTTTAACAATAGCTGTACCCTTCTCGTAATCTCTCGTGACGCTAACGATCGGATATCCATGATTCAATATCCAAGAATTCATCATTTTGGACAAAGTAATTTCTGCGGGTAAACCGATAGTTTCTTCCGCCATGGCTTCCCAAAAATCATCGACATTTGCTGTCGAATAGTTCCTAAAAAGAATATTAATTTATAAAAATTTCAATGTCTTAAGCGTTTATATAACGGATTTACAGTGAAAAATGAAACATCGTTGCTGATGCATCTCCTCTACACATTACATTACGCATATCAGTATTATATTTTTGCGATTTTATGTCAATAAATATATCGATGATGGATCCACTTATGTAACGAGCTCGATAAAGAAGCATAAGAAATAATGATCGACAGCTCGTGACATTGAATGACTGATATTACCATAAAGGCAACGAGATAATTTGCTGTAAAACGCGCCGATTATCGTTTCGACGATTAAATCACGAGGACGTTGGAGTGATTTAAATGCATGGATCGCTCGCGATTGATGAACGAACGACGACAGTCGTTCAAAAGATAAAATCGACGAGATAATGTGATATATACCCACCACCTCGCTACGAATTTCCGGTAGCCGTTCCTAAAGGCGGTATCGTTTATCACGCCATGCAACATGCGAATCAAGCATGCACCTATAAAAAGCAGTCAGAATGCAGAATCATGTTATGAAACGTTCGACGAGAACGTATATTCAATACTGCCTTTCAAATAAAAGATGAGACTGTTTTACGTATTTGCATATCTTTAATCAAATTTAATTAATGATATTAAAGAAGAAGTATTAATATTAATAATATTTACAACAATATCAAAAAAATATTTAGAAAGTTTTATAAGCATTGTCAAGAAAGAAACGATCGATTTGATAGATATTTTTACCTTTCTTATGTCGAGCATTGTCATCCGAGAAGTCCAGATGAGCGGGATTGACATTCGATTGCAACGATCTTGAAACGCTATAACTATCTTCTTCCATGGCATCCCATTGAATGTCGGCAAGGAAGGCATGATTGGAGTCCAGTGACAAGTCTATCTGAAAATAGAATCTCATGAGAATCTCTTTCTTTTGTCCGATAAGGAAAGATGCTGTTTTTATCTAGACATCTAATTAGATGTGTGAGTCGATTATTTCGAAAAGATAAGAAACTGAATATACAGTAAAAATGTCAATATAAATAAATTAACATAAAATTAATATAAAATAACAATCACATTTAAATGTTTAGTAAAGTTTAAGTTAAATTATTTCTATAAAAAGACCTAAGATTTCATTTTATAAATATGTAAATTTTGCATTTCATAAAATTTTGCAATTTCATGAGCATGTAAATTATTTTTCTGTTTGATCTCCCATTTATTTATTTTTTTTTTTTTTAATAAATAATTAATTTAAAATTTAGTACATTAACTTTAACAATACACACAACTCAATAGAATAAAATACACATAATTTTTAGTTTTCCACATAAGAAAAAATAAAAATGTGCGATGTTTTAATATCTCAGAATAAAAAATCTGTGAAATAGTAAAATTATTAATTTAAATGAGAATCGGCATTCAAATATTTCATTTCGGTGTGTGTGCATTTAAAGTTAATAAATGTCACAAATATTATTCCAATTATGTGCCTTCTCGATCATCGCATGTCGCAAATGGATCGTGGAGCCTTCTAGAAGCCAAATGTCCGACCAGTTCTTCACGTTCACGACACCGCCCAGCCATTGTTCTCCTATCAAGCTTATCAGAGCGCTTAACGCGTCTGTCTTCGTGACCATGGGAGATCGATCCGCGGCGTAGAAGAGCGATTGCCTTGAAAACAATTTAGTTCGATGTATAGCACGATATCAAATATAGAACAATTTTATGAATATGAATATGAATTAATCTAACAATATAATTATCGATTGCAATGTAAATCAAATTTTTTTAAATATGAAATTGTTAAATTGTTTAGCCTTGAGAAAAATTATCTTAATGGTATTTTCTGCCAAATTTTGAAACAAAAAGATAAAATTTTATTTTATCATCAGATTTTTTTGTAACTTGAAAATATCTCTGTGATATCAAAAATCTCTTAATTTAAAATTAATGCAAAACTTAATTCAAGAAATAAAATTTTATAATCTTTCTGGAGCTGATTTGTGTCAAAATACCTTAATTTTTCGATAAATTAATTTTGTATAATCTAATTATTTTTGTATAAAAAATAGTATTGCAATCTCGCTTACTTCATCGATATTAAACCCAAACTTCCAGTGTTATCAATGATCCGCGGTGGTAACGCAATGATATCTAATTTCGGTAGTGGATAAGGCATCGAGAACATATCATTAAAATATGTAACGACTTGGTCAAGTTTGTCGTAAAGGTATATCCCTCGTAATCGTCTCTTTGGATCGCCCCAGAAAGTCACCGTCGTTTTATTATCAGGCCCCGCTTTTGTTTCGCTCAACGATTCAAACTCGCCCATTGCGAAGGCCAGATTGTAAGGTGACAGCAAAGGGGTATCGTTGAAAGTGTCAATCATCTGATTGTCCGATCTTGAAAGGAACAAGTCGCAGATTGATCATTTCATTTCATTTTCATAAAAAAAAAAAAAAAAGAATAACGACACATAATGAGAAATACTATTATAAAAAATTTGGCAACACGTTTTAAAGTTACCGTATAATTGCGGACTCCTCTAATTTTTATTTTATATAAATTTTTTATTCTACATTTTTATTTGCAAAACACAATTGAAAAAATTGAGCAATTTTACTATTTCAAACTGATATAGCCTTCTAAGTACACAAACATTGACACAGCTGTAATCAGTATGAATTACGCACGTGTTTCTCGAGATATTGAGAGGCGTGTTCGAAAGGACCCTCGCTTTGTGCGGACGTGCCACGGACATTGAGAATACAGCCTTGAGATTCACGTCATCGAAAACTGGCAAAAGACGCGATGCTCCCAAAGGTTTCAATCGCGTGCCGATTAACGATCTATTAAAAAATATGTATAGATAAAATTATTTAAAATTTTACAGATATATTCTTGTTCCATTTGTTAAGAGAACGGAGACACTTCTTTAAGTTTTTAAAAAGAAAAATATATGTAAAATAAAAACACACACACACACACACATATTACGTTTGATAATAATTGAAAAAAAAATATTTATACATATGTTTTTAAAATATTTTAATGCAATTGGCGACTATAAACTAATTGATTCTTTGCTATTATTGACTAATATGATCATCATGGGAAAAACTTACCTTTCTTCACCGGATTCGCCGAAGCTTGCCGAGTAAATCGCCTTACCGTCAAGCATAATCTCATAATCGATCTCCAAGCTGTACGTTCCCGGATTTATGGCAACGGCCGGATGTATTATATGTAATCCATTATTAGCATCCTCCTCATATCGCTGGATCACTACCTCGGTTACGCTTCCTTTACTAGAAGTTCCTGTGGATGACGTCGCTGATCCAAATGTCGTCGATTCAAACGTTGTTATGTTTGCGGATTCGCTAGATTGTTCATCGGTCACGGACGTGCTCTTATTCTTGAAAGAAGAGTCATCGTTGAAGGAGGTCACGTTTCTTGAAGGATAGTCAGTAACATCGCCGCGCGTTGTTTCCTGATTTTCCAATCGAACAGCTGTCACGTTGGCGAGAGGAGTCATCGTGGTAACATTGACTACATTAATAGATCATTGCCCGATTAGACAAACGATCGCGTGTAATTTTTTTCTTAGGGAAAATATAAAAAGTCTACGCACGAATTTTTATCTGAATCGAGATCACGTAGTATTATAATTTTTTATACAATTTTTTTTTTACGAATTGATGAAACTAAATTTAACCAGATCAATTACATAATATTTAAAACGATAAAAATGTAAATTTACTTTTCCTTTTTTATTTCAAAATTTATCACAAACGTTATGTAATTGACCATCCGCACGCTATTATGTTATGATATTGGCACAGCTGCAAGCTAATTATCGTCTCACAGCACATATTTCGCTATCAGAAATCTGTCGCTTTATTAATGTAAATTAATCCGTTACTTCTTAATGATATTCATAGTGCAGATTATGATACAGAAAGAAAGAAGATGCGAGTCACATATATGGCATGAATTAAGATCTACAAACGTGTGACATTTGATAAAAATTAAATTTTGCATATGCACTTAAAATTTTTCAAAAAAATTATAAGAAAAAAGACTAACATTTAATATAATATTAATTAAAAAATTAATTAAATACCTTTAACACAACCGTTTTTCATGAAATTAATAAGCATATCACTTATCTCTCTCTCATATATTAGTCTAAATATATGAGAGATAATTATTTCTATTATATTATGCAAAGAAATAAAAAGCTAACTTTAATAAAAGATATTAATAAAATGAAAGACGTGTCTCTGAAATAAATACCAGCGTTCATCGGTTTCAATTCCATGGTTTCATTGCCTTTATTGTCATCCTGGGCGCGTCTTCTACGTCTTCTTTTCGCTCGCGTATTGTTCTCTTCTATGAGCGACAGCTTATAACGCGTTGCCGTGATGTTCCTTGCATTGAGAGACAATTTGCTTAAAGATGGTGTACCATCGACGCGGAATTTGATAATGACTCGTCCTTTCAGATTCGACGTCGCGTTGACGTCGCTCGGTGGCGTCAGTTCGAGGTCATATCTCAAGGGATGAACAAAAGGCGATATCGAGACGACAATGATGTCGCCTTCTTCCTCCGTCTCATTCTCGAGAAGGGCTAATGGATCGTATGTCTAATTAACACAGAACGCGCTATAATAAAATTATTTTCATCGACCTGATTCTATTGACACTATCATTTTTGTACATACAGATAAGAGTTTCTTATATTCAATGATCTCTTTCATTTATAGTGCTGAATAAGAAATTAATTTTAAGTCATATAATATCAGAAAATTTGCGTTCTTTTGCACATTTCACGTTTTTCATTAATTTTCCACAGAGAAATTTTTAATTTAAAAATAATACAATAAAAGATTTTAATCAAATGTGAATTGTGCATTAAATTGTCAATAGTTACAAATAATTTACGTTGATTTAGTACGATGGATCACACTTACTCTCGTTTTAGGCATGGTGCCGATATTCCATCCGATCAAACCCGCGACGATAATAACAATTACAATTAGGACAACAAAGGAGATAAGCTTCTTGTACGTTAAAAACCAACCGCCCTTCCGTTGGTGGATAATTTCCTCGGTAGGTGAAGCCAACGCGGTATTACCGGAATACGTTTCCATCATACAATCAGCTGAAAATATTAAATGCACAATCTGGAAAAAATCGCCGCATTCAATATTGTCAATTGTTCTTTTTCTATTGATCATAAAACACTTTAATCGTCAATATTCTCGATAATGCATCGGGTCGCTTAACACATTCTAAATATCAGCTGTCAATACATATAATATTAAGATTCCAAATAATAAAACTTTTTGTTATATAAAGATTCTTTCTCTCTTTTTTTCTCTGACTGTCAAAAAGATTGCAAGAAAATCAATTGGACTTCAGTTCAGTATTATTTTTCTGTGGAATATAGGAATATAGGAAAGAAATAGATGTTAAAAATTCTTTAAATAATATTAAAAATATAAATTTTCTTTTATTTAAGAAATTTTTGATATCAAAAATTAAAAAATTTAAACATTTTAAAAAATTATAATTTTATGCTGGTTCATGAAAAAAAAATATTACGATTTTAAAATAATTTAATACAAAAAAAAAATTTGCACGATAAGATGATATAAAGAATTTTGAAGAAATAGGAAAAAATAAAAAGATATTTATATAAGTATGTAAAAGAAAATTTATAATCATAATGTTTGGCTTGAAAGAGTGAAAAATTCTTTTTTTTTTGCATATTAAATTGCTTTCAGTACCTTTTAATTTCAATAGACATCTATTAAAATTCTGACAAACTGTTGTAATCGATATCCATAATTTTTATGTATGATTAATTGATTAGATAGAATCTTAAAAATAATTATGGAGATTATGAACATTATAGGATGGTTTGTAAATAGCGATTAACGATCGGCAAATCTCGAACGAGATTCAACGAGATTTTGTAAGTTTTGAAAGAAATTGTCATCGTTCACAAATTCATTTGTTGTCGTACTGCGACAAATTTCGCATTAGTAGTGCAACGCTTTAGATGCGTGGAATGCGCGCAGATGACGTCAACAAAATTGGTTCCCCGTGATGCAGGAATCCGCGATAGCCCCGCGCGGAGCACGCTCGTAAATGCGGCAAGAGACGGCTTCAAGGTCCTACCTTATGCATTATTCGCTGACTATATATCAACTCCAGCATTCGCATAATCGTCGCCTTGCCGATAACGCTCGTATCGGCATTAGTCGCGATACTTTACGTTGATTTTAGCGGCTTAACAAGAAATATTTTTATATATTTTTATAACGAGAATAATAAAGTATTATTAAAAAATGCTACATATATCAAATCATCAAATATTGTAAAATTGCAATAGTAAGAATCAAATAAATTCACAAAAAAAATTTAAAGATTATGATGAACATTATTTCTATGTGATTGATTTGAGATAACATTTATAGATAAGACTGAAAATGTAGGAAAGATTTTATTCCCGAAATATTTCGTTTTATTTAAAACGAATCGAATGCGCCGAAAGATGCTAAAATGTTAAGTTTTTTTTTTTTTTAACTAGCTGACATTAAAAATTGTAACTCTTCGCAGATTTATTACATCTGATAATATTCTTATTCTGGTTAGTTTGCTCGGTAATTCTATTCTTCGTCGTAAGTTTTTATAACCATGTGAAATCATGCTTCTTGTTATACCATGCGAACGTGACTGTCACATAAACAAACGTCAATATCTTGTTTGAAAAAGAAAGATATATCAAGAAAAATAATATTATGATATTAAGAGAGTGAGAAACTTAAATATATACCATATATTTAAAAATTAATTTCCATTGATATTTCTTTGATAAAATTTTGATTAATTATTTATCGTTAATGTAAGATTGACTGAATGAATTAAATGAGAAATCAAATAACACATACATCTTTTATATTTATATCGTCCATTCAGATTTAGATTGTCATGTTACTTCACTCTACACACACACAAAAATTAAACTTTAATGTAATTAATTTTTTTTTGTGCAAAGCTATTGACAAAAATCCACAGTATTAACGAGAATATCACAAGTATTCTAAGGTAATTTCAAAGTTGCAAATGCGTATGTAACGCGGTAAGCAGATAACATCAATAACAACATAATTAAGTCGGAGGAATTCCAACATATTCAAAATTAATGTGACACCGTTTCCACATGCACATGCATATTTAAAAAAAAATTATTCTGAGATAGCTTTTTTGCAGTTACAAAGCATCTACAAGTATATGTCTGAGTATGATTAATGTTAAATTGTTTGACAATAACTTATTGTTGTATATAAAATTCAAGATAATATAAAATTCACGATATAAATCGAAATTAAAAAATTTTTATTCGATTGAACAACTAAGCTTACATTACAAAAATTAAGTTCTTTTTAAGTTGTATAAAAAAAAACTGTGGTTAATATTTATCAGTTCTGGGATTCTCAATCCATGAGACATTTTTAATTGAAAATATAAAAGTGTGCTAAATAAACACAAAACAATTAAATTTTTGCAAGTTTCATATAATGGATGATCGCAAGCCGGATTCTCTTAAATTCTCGCACAAAAGGCAGGATACCTCTCCCGAATGATAATTATAACTACTGTAAGTAATTGGCGATTGACTAACTCGACGATTTAAGCGATTTAAATTAATTGATAAATCATGCGCATAGGCGTATTCGTCGATATAAGCAATTACAGATCGACGGTAAAACGAAATTCAAGCAGGCTTATTTAAATTATGTTTTTTTCAAGAGCGATTCTCGAATACGAATCTAAAACAAAGATACCTGCTTTGATAAAAAGGAAGAAACACTTTTATTAAATATATATAATATCTAACTGATTAACATAAACAATTTTGCAATGATAAAATGATTGTAGCTACAATGATGTATTTACTAAGGATGTAGAATAATTGCCGGAAACTATTAATATGTCATGCATATTCAATAAGAACAATTAAACAAGTAGATATTAATTTATTATATATTTTTTTAAAATTATTTTGAAAATGACGTTCTTTCTTTTTTAAAAAAATATTATTGTATTGTTTAGGTTCAAGGTTTTTAATGTGAGTAAAGAATTAAAACATTCTTATTTTTAATTTACAAAGAACATGTTTAAAATTTTACTTTATTCAACGCAATAACCGCAGGTTATTAACGCAGGTTGATAAAAAACAGTTGTTCATCACTTACAATTTCGCTGTCCATAGGACTGCCAACTACTGACGGATCCCCGCCGCATCTTTCAAACTTGAAGAAGTAACGCGAAATTATTCTTGAAATAGGAAAATCACGTCGATGAAGAGACGGCGGCTTGGAAAGCGAGCACGTTTTCGACGCGGAAACGAATTCGCGGCAGCATACAGGTGACGCAGGTACAACTGCAATTAGCTATTCTACCTCGCGGTGCGGATGTTGGCCGAGAAACACTCGTGGATACCCCCACTATGATGTTGGTTCGTCAGCACCGCGTGTCGTTCTCGACCGACCGTTCGTTCCGCTCCTTATCCTTATGCGCTTCTGCCATAATTCGTGATTAGACCTGCTATCGGAATTTTTTTGCGCGCCTTATTGCCTTTTCTTTCCCTCGTCGTGACACGTGGAACGAAATCTCACGTAATAACATTGCGTTTAGAACAAAAGCGATACGACAAATTTTTCCTCCTTAATTTTGACGAATTAAAATCATAGTTATAGAGATAAAGAGAGATTGAAGAAATCGAAATCAGAAAACATATTAATTTTATTGTAAAAATGTATATAAATATATAATGTATATAAATATGACGGAATAAAATTATCGGATTTTCAATTTGCGATATTTCATGAAAAATGTTCTTCGAATTTTTCTGTTTATTTCTCTACGAAATATATAAAATATTGGGGGGATAACGTTATTTCGAAATCATAACAGTCGCGTTCTCGATTGGCCGGAGCAGCTTAGAAATGATTTAGTTATTGCGCGAGAGAAACTCGCGAACAAAACACCTCATCAAATCCAATTGAGACGATATGGGATGGTATGGTCCAAGTGCATATTGGGCTTGGTCCGGGATCGGTACCAGGAGCACCGGGCACGCAAATGGACGGCACGTGTTCCCGGCAATAGCGACGCAATGACACGGAGAGTCTAAAGGGGAGCACAATGGCGCCAAGGTCCTTGGGGTCTTTGAGCAAGCGGGTGTATGAGACACGCATTTTATTCCCCCATTGATCGACACCAATGGTCGATCGTAGATTGGCCGTTGACGTCGTCATCTCTTAGCCGCGTCCGGATTGACTCGTCGCGATTAAGTTTCCCCTTCAGAGCGACGATGGCCGCGATCGCCAGATTGAATAATTGGATGACGATCCGCCGATTTGCCCTAAGTGAATCCGACTCTTTGATGCGTGTCACGTCATTTTTCCGCATCTTTCCGTCGCTTTTTGACGACCGTTGGATTACGAGGAAGCGCTCACGCGGCCAGACGCAGTTTGCACGCGGCTACGCTATCATACGGTTGTATCGGAATATCCTCCTCCCTAGGGTAAACCGTCTCTTCTTGAAGAGGGTATCAAGGTCAACCGATATCGCGGCGACGTGGTAATATCCGAGTCGATTCGCCAAGAACCGCAGTCGCGCGCCGCAGATCGTCCTCTGCGTCCCTCAGGCGCCTGTCACGAGGATAACATCGTAAGCATTCGAGACTGATTAAAACAATAAGCTTTCTTATAGAGAATCAATAAACTTGTGAGATCAACAGTATAAAACTTTATTAACATTATTACAGATTTACTTGTCAGTGAAAAATGTGATAGCTATCTCTTTTTTTTTTAATTAAAATTAAAGTTAACTAAAATTCCTAAATTAATTTGAAACTTTGAGATTAATTTTCTTGAATTTCTAAAACAAATATATTTATATTTAGCTATTGTTGCTTTTGACTCCATTCTCATTCTAGTTATTTTCAATTTATTTCAAATATATGTCAATGCTATTATAGTTTAATTTAATTTATATCCTGAACAATATATATATATATATATATATATATATATATATATATATATATATGTATAGGATTAACTTTATCAAGATCTTCCACTT
>JBCEZV010000019.1:5175579-5186703 GCA_039654365.1 Cataglyphis livida
CCTATATATAATAAATTTATTAAATATTAATTATCAAATATAACATGTTACGTAAAAAGTAAATTATTAATGTTGACTATTTTTTTCGCGTTTATTTTCTCTTTCTTTTCTTTTGTCATCTTGATTTAAAATTATCCATTAAACCCATTATCCGTAAAATATGTAATATTTTCAAAATAAATTGATTAAATTTTTTTACTCTATTAAATAAATAATTAAATAAAATATATTTAACCAGGCTTACATCCGAAGCTTGCTGAAACCTCTCTATTTAGAACTTGGTGAGAATCCGCTACCTGACGAACCCTCTTGGAAAACTCATATGCGTGGTCTTATGAAGAATTTCCTCTGCCGGACTGGATATGAACCTTGCGTTAAGGAAGCTAGAGATCAGTTCAAGAAATGGTTGACCGATGAAGAACCGGACAAAGGGAATCCGTCAGTATATCATATAACATGAATTTAATTAATTTATTGAAAAAATTTATTGCGTATACTAAACGGCTTTAATTTATTTAATACTTTTATTTTTGATAATAAGAATCAAACGTTTTGTGTGAAATTTTATCGTTAAATGTATAACAACATTTGTGCGAGAGTTATATATTTTACAGGGTCGCAAATAAATTTCTGTGCCCGGTGTTTAAATGGGGCACCAACGAAGAATGGGAGTTTGGACTGCAACGCGTCATAAATTTCCCGAAGACCAGCTTAGCGAGAAAACAAAATGAGCGCACCTACTTGCTGAAGACTCTTGCCGGGTGTCCAAAGGATGCGAATAAGATCGAAAGGTCGGTATACGAATTACACGTACCATTTTGACTCTCATTTCTCCCTTTATTTCTCACAATAGCGTGAAAGATAATTAAATGCAATTTTCGAATATCCTATTCCTCCTTTGTTCTGTCGTTTCCTACAATCTTAAATTATTTAAAGATAAATTTTATTACAAAATTTGATTCTCTAAATGAAAAATTAAATGGAAAAGGCAGCTTGTAATATTTTTCAAGAAAGAAAGAACGGTAGTTTTATCACATCTTGCGTAAATGAATAAATATATTATAATAATAAATAAAAAAATATCACTTTGTTTCCATAACTACTGTGATATCGATGTCGATGGATCCCAATCTCAGGCTGCTTCAAGTGGCCGTGCTGGATCAGAACGAGAACTTCACGGACGCGGACGTCCAACTGATCTTCAGCATGTTGACCGGCAGCGCGACCGGTTACAAGACCCTATTTAACTTCCTACAAGAGCACTGGTATACCGTGAAGGATCGATTCCAGAACAAGACCTATCTCTGGGACGGCATAGTCAACTCCGCCACGTCTTCGTTCAACACGCATGAGGGCTACGACATGGTGAGCCAGCTCTACATAAGCCATCAGAATGAATTCGAATCGGCGGACGCCATCATCAGGAAGGCGCTTAGGATCATTAAGCAGGAGTCTATTAAGTGGAACGAGGAAAACGTGCCGGTGATCGATGCTTGGCTTAAGGAGAATCTCTCCAAGGAAGACTTGGAGGCGATCGCGGCTGCGACGTCTATCTCCACGACCACCGTGCCGACAACGACAGATTAAACAGCTGGATGCGATGAAACCTGCGAAGCATGGATGAATGAATGAACTTGAAAATTCGGAATTTTGATATTAATAATCCGTGTAATCTACATCTTTTCAACTGCTCTGAAACTTGTTTCTTACTCCTTTTTTTTTTTTTAAACGTAATAATTATAACGGTACCTTTTTAGTTTGCTTGATAAATAGATAATAGCATATCGCAATAACTTTGTTCTCTTATATTTAATGTTTATTCGAATTGATGGTGAGTTATGCAACTCAAACATGATATGGAAATTGTGTTTCTGAGCGAGAAGGACTGACACGGTGGCGTAATTAAAACGCGGCGAGCGTTAACATCAGAGATTTCCCTATAGATATATAGTAAATTAGAAATACCAAAATTTTGAAAATAATATTGTATTTTATAAATATTAAATTTTTATTTTTATAAAACTAAAGAAATTCGATATCGCTCGTGTGATGTATTTATTTCATCGACACAGATGATCAAAGTGTTTTTCTCAGGTAAAAAATGATAGGAAAACATCACTCGCATAAACAAAAAATAATTTAGTTAGGATTTAATGTGTGTAAAATTGTTTCGATAAATAAAACAATTAATATAATAACGTTAGATCTTTTTAACACACATATATATATATATAATACGTATTGTATTAGTTATTAATTTATTGAATGTATAAATGATTACCTTATATATATTAGAGAGCTATAATCGCGTTCCTCTACGTATTCCAGAAGAGAGAAAAATCAAGATATGCAACAAAATTCTTATTTCGTTTACACGCTTATGCAGCAGAAGAGAAAATTTGGCTTTGAAACAAAAGGCGACCTCTCGTGAGTTGACGAAAAACAACATGGAATGCATTGACATTATCTTCAAGAATCATTGATATTTCATTACTGAATTACCAACAGCCAAGATCGAGAGGTCACCGTTCGCATTATCGACGGTTGGCGCATGCGCGCTCCAAATTCCGCGCAAGCGCGAACTTGGCCGTCTACGTTCTCATTATTCTGCGCTTTCTTGGCAGACGCGATCATCGGGGTACGAGTCAAATCGCGAAGCCAATGTCGTATAAGGCCGGCGATTTTGCTGACCAACGATCTCGCCGGCGTTTCATGAGCCTTGACGGGATACGTGCGAATACGCGACATTACTGCCGGCGATTAACGACGAGCGACCGTATGCGTCCGCATCAACGACCTTACAACAACGAACGCGTCCCATCTCTACGATCTATGCCTGATCGCGGGAAGGACGCTGCTGCTGCTGCTGCTGCTTCCCGATCGCAGATGCGCACGTCGACGACGATCACGTCGCTACCGGTGAGTACGAGAACATTCGCGAGATCGGAATCGCGACCGACAAATTCAATTCTAACGGCTACAAAGAGAGAGAGAGAGAGAAAGGTACTTTTTATGCCGATAATTCGTATACTTTCTATTGTCAAATATAACGAGCGCACTGTCTGGCGAAAATCTGGAATCTCGCATCGAAATTACGATTATCTTTATTATTAGAATATTTCTTATTATTTTTGCTTAAAAGTGTTATATCCCCGATTCAATGAAAAAATTCGTGAATAGAATTTCAGATAGAATAAACTAAGAAAAAAAAAGTTTTGATAATTTACAATTAACACAAATTTAACAGATATTTTCAAAATTAAAGTATTTTGAATTTCAAAAATTCCAAGTAATTTGTAAAAAAAATATCCGAATTTTTTTATATATATTATTTTAGTATTCATTAATATTTGAATTCATCAAAACCAAAGTTTGCCACTTATTCCAGTCTTTCTCAAACAAGATGTCTACCTCTATATCAAAGTTAATTTTAGGCATATATATTGTTTAGTGAATTTAGTATTCATTTTTCTTTTCTCATATATTATGATATATTAATAGTTTTTAAAGTACTTTTTAAAATACAGCTTTTCTATTTGATAGATAAAACCATTGAAATTTAATATATATTTATAAATTTTTATATAAAAATCTTTATATATATATAAATCTTACAATATAAATGTTATATATTTCATTTATAGTAGCCATGGTTGAAATACCAAAGGATTGTGTCCTGCAGTGGGCTGGCCACGCGGGATATATTACAGAGAGATTCAGCGGTTTATTGGCACGTCAGGCTCTAGTCGATGTCACATTGATCTGCGATGAACAAAAGCTACGTGTTCACAAGCTGGTTTTAGCTTCGAATAGTATATACTTTGAGGTATATATACACAAATATATGAAAATATAAAGTACATAAAAAGTATTGTAATAAAAAGTATACTTTAAAAGTATTCTTTAACATTTTGTTAATCTATTTTGATTTAATAACATGTCATATATATGTTCTAAAAATCTATTTTATGTTGATTCAATTATTTGTGTGTTCAAGTTTTACTATTTGCTGTCCTAGTTAGCAATAATACATATTTTTTTATATTTGTCAAATATAAATAATGTTTTATTGTACATCAGCATCAACATTCTAAATATTTTATATTTTAAATTAGATAAAATTGAATAAAAACGGGTTAATATCTCTCTAGATTAAAGATTGGAATATAGACTTTGTGATTTATATTTGCTTGATAATTGCAAATGTGTGTGTGTATGTGTGTGTGGTTACAAATGATGTATTTTAACCTGCTTTTATCATTTTCCCATCATTAAATATATTATCACATTTAAGAATCACCAAAATATCTTCTACTATCATTAAATATAATTTATAAGATAAAGAGATATAATGTTAACAAAAATATAGGTATATAACAGCTATATAATTGTAAAGACAGTTTGAGAGGAAATTTTTTTTAATATTTGACAAACACAATGGCAATAATTTATTTACTGACACTCATTACAGAAAATTATTTTATATTAAGTTTATTAGAAAATATATTATTGATTAATGCTTCGATTTGCATCTCTTTTCCTTACAGATCTACTGATGACTGAGCAGTATTATTAAAATTTTATAAAATAAACTTTTTAAATAAACTTTAAGAATGTCCTATCTTCTTTTAAAATTACTTAATATTATTTATCTATAAATTTATTTATTAATAAAAAGAGGACACTTTATTTGCTCAATGAAGCAAGGTAATGGTTAGTTTGAAATTATTTCTTTATACTTATATTCTTTTAAAATAATAAATAATAAAATATTTTTTTTAGACTTATTTAAATATATTTTTTTTTTATTTCTTATCTTGAAAAAATACAAATAAAATTTTATTATTTATATGTAAAAAAGTTATATTTATATAATGTTTAAGTTAATTATTTAAATTTATATAAATATGTATGTGTGTGTGTATATATATATATAATATATATATATATATACACACACACACACATATATATATATATATATATATATATATATTACACAATTGTATATTATGTGCTACTTCAAAAGTTTTTAATAATTTCGAGCTCAAAAACTCTCATTAATCTGTTTTTACTGGAATGTGTAAACATTTTTTTTATCGTTCTTTCTATATTTATAAAATAAGATTCTAAATCTTTTTGTTCGTTATAACATAAACCAATAGGAAAAAATTATTTCTTATTTTTATCTCAGAATTATGGGAAATATAGTGTATTTATAGCAGAAAAATTTTGCAGGAATAATATAAAAAATATATAAACTAAAGAAAACCTTGTATATCGGAATTTCAGTAGTTCTTAACATTTGAAGAAACCAAGTTTGCGGGGCATACTTTTCATGCGACTTTCGAAGAACAATCCTTAGAAAGGTATTAAATAACTAATTCATATGATTTAAGGGTAGTAAACTAAAGTGTATACATTCAGGTGTTTTTACTTTGTCTTTTGAAAAAGTGCAGTTATTATTTTTATATTAATATTACAAGGTAGATAGACAACATCTTGCTTGCATGATATCATTATCTTTCTGAATGCAACTTAATAAGTTATTGTTACACAAAATATAATATTCAACGATTTCAATAATTTGCATTTTAAGCATAATAAGCAAATATTGAAATATCTAAAAATATATAAAGATATTTTTCTATCTTCTATACATTCTTCAACTGTGTCAATTCTCACATTTCAACATTCTTTAAAATGTTGTATTCTGTTTCATGCTATAGGAAATATTGCAACAAGACTTGGGGCAAGAACCAATTATACTTTTGCATGATTTGGACTTTGAAATTTTGAAGGCCATGGTCGAATTCATGTATTGTGGAGAAACTACAATATCTCATCAGCATTTGTCATCTTTGCATACTGCAGCACAAATTTTTAAGGTAATGTTGTTATATATCTAATAATAATGCATATAATATTATTTCACATTATATAAAACTAATTTATACCTTCTATTTTTTTCCAGGTTAAAAAATTAGTATCTGTGATTGATACTATTGTTGATTCAAAAAAGATTTTGAACGGTTTTGGAAATTGTCTAATGCAACAGAGAGAAGATTGTAGTTTAAAAGTTGCAAATGGTTTGCTTATGGAAAATGATTACGTCTGTGTTAAATGTGATAAACTAATAAATATGGATAAGAATATCTGTACTGGTAATAATAATAACGACGTAAGCTCAACCAAGAATCAATCCTTTGAGACCGACATGACTGAGATCACTGAGCATGATGTAGACCACACTTTATATGAAGAATCAGATGTGATCAATGCCAGTAAAGAAGACGTGGATACTTCATTCTCAACCTCTGATGTAGATATAAGTATGCATAGCGATACTATTAACACTGTATCTATGCAATTAAGTAAGGTAAACGAAGTACAAACAAGGTGCACGAGCAGCAGCAATAGAGACGAAACGTACTGTAATAGTCACGATTTAAAACCTATCTTATATGAGCAATGCTGTGATTTTTCCTGTGTAAACGAACGTGATCAAACTTCTATTTCTACATTATCGCAATCTTGCCTTCCACAAATCGAAAATGATGTGGAACACTGTTCCGGGAGTAGCACAGATGTTCCTAGCATAGTAGGGAAGTGCGTCAAGGTTTATACACCCAAACGACGCAAGTCCATTGATGAGGTCCGCAATAAGCTTGTATATACGCAATGCAATTTAGTGCCAACCCCACCGCATTCTACAGATTCCATAGATTTACTAGATGAGCCGTCCGCTAACGATTTACCAGTTACTCTATTAACATCTTTAGATATGGAAAGTGCCGAATATATCTTGAGCTTAAGCACAGAGAGTATACAATCGATAGTAGGTGGTACTATAAGCGATCAACATACAGTGATCGGATCTAAAGAAATAAATGCGGAGGAAGATGTCGATAAGCGATTGAATAATCTAATGAGTGATACAAATTATAGAAAACCAGTTCTAAGACGGAGCACACGACTGAATCAACAAGAGAGCGATGAAACTATGAACAATGACTTCTCGTTGAGAACTTTTGCGGGAACAGAAAAATTGTTTAAAAAAGGGAATTCTCCTAATAGAACGGAATCATGTGCGAAAACGAAACGCAAAGGGAAGGAAGATCGTAAAGTGCCAGATCACAACACGATTGCAAACTCAGTACAATCTCACAAGAAGAACAGCAGGAAAAGTAATTCGAAGTTGATAGTGAAAAAAAATAACAAGCCTGTATGTACAATGGCCAGTAGTAAGGAGAAAGAAGAATCGAGATCGAAGGAAGAAGGAAAATCGAAGACTAATAACAGATTTAAAGCCGATACAGAGAAATTAACGACGTCGGATCAACACTCCATTGTTTCGTCTATAAAATCCAATACATGCGAATGCATAAATCGCGCCTTATGGGGCGATATGTCCGACATGTTAGATTGTTGGGAAAGCGAAATAGATTTGCATGCGTATCCATCCAATACCGAGATTCCCTTTGCCGTTGGCTTGCTACCTCTGCGAACCGCCCTGGAGAAAATGCAGGCGATGCCGGATTATCAACCGCGCAAAACACGTTCGTCAGTTGCCCCGTTAAAGCAAGATGCAGCTAATAGCCAGAAGCGAAAAATCTGCGCACCTTTGGAAGCTATAGTACCATCAAAAAAACAAAATGGCAATAACAATAACGAGAGCCCAAACACTGTATATCACATAGAGATACGAACAGCATCGTCGCAGTGCGTAAAAAATCGTAGACGTTTCCTTCCGATCACAAGTCTACCGGCGACTAACGTAACGAATGGTAAGTAGTAATAATAATAAATGTAAGTAGTAGGTATGATTGGGATTAAAAATTTATTCATAACAAAATATGTCAAAATTTAAATATGTCATATTTTGTGTATGATGTTAAACATTCTCAAAAATAAGGCAGCAGAGAAATTGAGATAAATCTGTCGAGTTTATTATTTTAAGTTTAATTGTGAGTGCGAGAACTTAAGATTGATAATATTTATTTCCCTCGCCATATTTAGAGTCCATTATAGAGTCTACTTGTAACATTTTAATATCATATATATCGCAATTTGTACAATGAGAGAAATAATCTCATATATAAATCAATAAATGTAAATAGAAATATATTTTTACGTACGTTTATGCACAAATAAATTTTCTATCGCGATTTATGCGATCGACTATGTATATTATAATTGTAAAAGAATTGTATTTCATAAGTTGTTTATATATTGTATGTACGTAATTTCATATTTTTGATAACCTTAATTTAATTATAATTAAATTTTAAGTAATTATTTGCAATTGCATAGAATAATAGAAGCGATAATATTCTTGTTATACTTTTCACAAAGTTTAAAATAAATATTGTCCTCTTTTCTTTCTTCTACATTCATAATAGTTTCAAAAATGAATTGTATATGATTGTTTTATCTTAATTTAGTATATATCTCATTTTTAACCAAATTTAGCATATTTCTCATATTTTGAAAACTATCACATCGATGAAAAAATAATGATAATCTGCTTTTATAAATTTTTGTTCTTTAGTTACACATTTTTTTGAGTTTTATACTAAAAACAATTTTCTAAGAACTTTCTCTCTTATATAATATAATCTTTAACTCTCTAACAGCAATAAGATTTCGAGAAAACTTTCTGAGTTATCTCTTAGCAAATAATTTAACATAAATTTAACATAGTGGATAGAAAGTAATTTATATATCAGAATATTGTAGCAATAATCATTTATTGTTTTAGTATATCGATAGTATTTCTTTTTTGTTCTTTTCTTTTGAAAGGCATCTTTTAACTTAAAATAAACAATATATAGGCAACTAACTCAATATAAGAATGTGCTATATACATTGGAACAAAGCTATATGTGTTTAAAAAGCTGAATTGTAAAATTGCGCATTTTTAATGTTAAATGTACTTGGAAAAAAAATTTATCTGATGTAATTTAGAATCGTACATCTATTTCTCGATTTTGAACACTTAGCTACAGTATTCTTAGAATTAAGCAGTCACTGCTCAATGTAAAGGGATTGTTTTATCGTAATAACAATCAAATAGTATTGAAAATATAACATGAATATGTGTACATACATACATACAGATATATATATATATATACATATATATATATATTTTTACACAATAAATGTTTTTGATGGAATTTGCAATTTTCGTGGCGTTATCATTGATGTATCTGAAAAATACTTAATTATTTGTTTACAATATAAAAGCTTCAATATTAAATATATCCCCCAGCACATTATATTTTTTAATTTAATGTTATATAATCTTATGCTTCTAAATGTAGGTGAAATTGAAAGGAAAACATATGCATAGCGATGTATGCAACTACGCGATATACACACGGTCTTGACACTGCGCAGGAAGATAGAGATTAAAGAAAGAAACAAGCAGTGTTTCTATTTATAGCTGCGTAATTTCATTGGCCGCACGAATACGACGAATCTATACGCAACTAGCCAGCAATCTTTATTAGTATGTACATGTACATTTGCTTGTTTTATAAGTCAACCAGAAGAATGATCAGGCTCGATATCTCTTTCACGCGCACATATATGTATATGAAGGAAGTTGATTTCATAAATGAACAAATATTACATACGAACTCTGACCCACGCACATGATCCATATTTATCTCAAAACGTGGCTAGTAAATTATTAATGCTTTGTGTATAATATTATAAAGAATATAATTTTTCCTCACGAAATGAAATATCAAAAAACAAAAGTATGAAAAATTATCTCAGCCTTACACGTATATATAATATTTATATAATACAACGTATTTGTGCAGAATATAAATGCAAAATTTACACAAAAATTTTCTCTATAGCATACAATTATGTCAAATTAATTAACAGTGACCAGATTGTTAAACCGCGGCAGGTTTGACTAATTTAAATGAATTTTTTATCATGTCAGATAAAAAAAGAAAGGTTCCACGTGATTTTAATTTTTTTCCTCACGCCTAAGCACATTGTACGGTAAGTTCCTCTCGTTTCGGTATATAAATAACAGCCTCTAGAACTAGTAAACTATTCAAGCTCATAACACCACGTAATAATCGAGCTCGTTAACCGGGATTTTCGTCAACAAGATCTTGTTATGCAAAACTTATTCAGATCTGACTAGATAAATTGTTACATTTTATAAAGACGTAAGCAACATTTTTCTATAAAAAATATGTCGATTAGAATTGATAGAGAAATTTAATTTGAAATCATGTAACACATCACTCAATAAGTCCCCGGTCTGACACATATATAGCAACATTGTTGACAGACCCACGTGATTTCTAAAAAAAAAAATTTGTTTTTCTTAGTTAGACCGGAGACTTATTGAGTGATGTATTATATATATTTCATCATAAACAGTTCGCGCATCTTATAGTTGTTACAATCGAAAATGCGACGTGCTGTAATTTTGTCAAAAATTATAATCCTGTACGCAATCTCTAGTTTGTTCAGTCGCCGATAAACAATTACTTTATTGAGAGATTCAAGAATTACACGTTGAATCTTAGGGCCGATTTTATCAATGTCACAAGCTCGTCATAATTAATTGAACTGTCTATCACTTTCAGTATTACAATCAGCCTGTTACGTAGATATTACTACGACCTAGAAATGGAAAATCACATTTAGCCAGTAGCGAGAAAAAGAGAGAGTTATCAGTTGGATCGGTTATTTCAATGTCAAACCGAGAATACGGGCCAACGCGTTCACCACAGATTAACATCGAGGAGGAGGACGAGCTTGACGAGGTTGACGCAGCAGCGCAGCCACGGTGCAATCAATGAGCGTATATTGATCTCAACCTTTCGCGGAATCTAACACCTGCAGAGAGGCGGATCACCCTATGCGCGTGAGAGGAGAGACGCGATGATCATCTTGCGTTGGAATCTTGCCGGACGCTCTCTCCGAACGTGCGCGCGATACAATGCTTCGAGATCCAAGTGAAATATTCTGTCGCCCCTTTTCTAGATTTAACAAAGTGATAAAGTTTCGACAGATGTGTGTGCATGCATTTGTACGAATTTTTATTTTAATATTGAAATACAAATCTTTAATTATTTCGCACGCGTT
>JBCEZV010000019.1:5200095-5217955 GCA_039654365.1 Cataglyphis livida
TATATATATTACATCTGCGTATATATTGTCTGTCTGTTCCGTTGTTAAAATGGATTTTTATCATAACGGTTGTTTATTTCGAGCAATCCTCATCACACAAAATAAGAAAAGATAATTTATTAATAAAAATATTTACAAATCAATGATAGTGTATCCAATGTATATTTGACAACTAAATCTCAATTTTTTTCACATGTTTGTTTTAATGCTTTCATCGCGAGCAATATGAATCTTTTTCTTGTCTATTATGACATATATAAGGTATTTTTTTCAGAAAAAATACAAATTATCTTCGTATTATTGTAATGACTTTGTTTCTGGAATTGCTTCCATAGATTTACTATTTATTTTTATATTGTATTCTTCAAAATTTAAAAATTTGCTAGTGACACAAAATAAGAAAACTCATTTAAATTTATAATATTTATATTATAAGATAAATTGCTAGTGTTTTTTCTTTCAGCTAATATATTTATAAATTGTAGCGTAAGTATATTTGTATTTATTTGGATCGCAAGGATAGAATCGAGCGCGTTTGAATACCGCAAGTGGCGACGTCGCGCGGCGATCGCGCATGCGCCAATATGGCCGCCAACGACGCATGGGTCTGCGCGTCGGTCGTGCTCTCAGTGTCTCTCCGCGCTTCGATACGTGCGTTTTGATTTGTGCTAGTCGGTGTGCCGCTACCTCCCCTCCCTTACGCAAAGCTGCAATCCGTCGACAGAGTTGAGAGTTTAAGTGCTTCGCTGGTTTCTTCCCTTCGAGACTCTTGCACTCCGCGATCTACGTTACAGGAGCATCATGGCCGAGAGTAAGGGCGCGTTAATCGCGAAAACAGTGCAAAAACATGCAGGCAGAGCGAAAGAGAAGGTAAGCGTTCGCGTCTGTCTCTTATCTATCTATCTATCTCTTTCTCTTCCTCTCGTCTCGTTCGTCGAAAGCTCGCGAATGTCGCGATCGTATTTTCCGATTCGTCCTCGCGAAACAGAAATTAACGAGGATTTGCGAGCGACAGGAGTTGACCCTAACCTCCGTGCCCGTGTCCCTCGACGAGAAGTCGCGATGCTCGCCGACGTCAGAGCGATCAGAGTTGACGTTTCGCGTCATCGGAGCGCGCCAATTACATCGCATCGCAGCAATTAAATTTAACACTTGTGTGGGTTTCGGTTGAATAAGACGTATCGCTGTCTAAAAACTAAATCATAGCTGTGACCTTGAAAAAAAAAAAAAAAAAAGAATGTCACATTAGAACATCGTGTATTCTGACGCGCTTGACATATAAAGTGTTTTTTTTTTTTCAAAGTTTTCTCAATATCATACCATATATATACTATATGTATATCAATCGGAAATTTTGTCATTTGTGTTAAATTACATGCAACTCTATTGTAATATTGATACGATTAATTTACGAAAGGTATGAATAAGATATTTTTAATAGTCATAAAAGTGCGATCGAAAAAGCGAACGAGAGAGAGAGAGAGAGAGAGAGAATATCTACCGCGCCGACTTTATAAAAAGGGCCGAGAAAAAAAATTAACGATATCCTTGTTTAACACGTTTATCCCGGAGAATTTGATAAAAAAGAAGTGAAAAAGATTTTTCTTCCTTTTCAAAAAGCGTGACATTCGCACTTTCTGCCAGTGGCGCGAAATTGCGCGCTTACGTAATCGGTAAACATGTCGCAGCAGCTTTATAGCGCGCTATCGTTCGAAATAATAATTATGCAACTCCCATCGCGGATTTGCCCCGACGCAATGTAAAAAAACGCGCGTTTGTATGCATATGCATCTAAAGTGCACGTCACTACTTTGATCGCGTGTTTCGGGCGCGTCTCGTCGCGAAGCACATGATCTATGTCGCATGATCTGTACAATTTTTTTTATGTTATACAAAGATTGCCTTGCCGACTTTAACCTTTGTAGTTGTTGCACAAGATACTTCAGTACATCTTACTTTTGATCAGTTCTTTATCACAAGAAAAAGTTTGTTTACGAATATTGAACTATTGTATTCGACAAATTTTTGCTGGTGTCTGTCGTAGATTGACACTTAAAATGTAACTGACAATAATTTCTTTTTTTTACCTTGTCCTTTACTTTTCGCAGTTCTCTACAGCATTCTATATAATAATATCTCGGAATTTAAGTTATAATATTCCATATGAGAAATATAAAATCAACTACATTAAAAAGAGAGAGCTAATTATTTTTAAATATTATTACTTTATAATTTAAAGATAAAAAGATGAATATTTTATGTGTGACAATTTCCTTCAATCTCCAGAATGACATCGGTTGTTCTTGGTTCGAAGCGGAACTGATATGACAGCTATTAGATATAGCGAGGAGAGTGAGGGGATATTATATTATGTTGAGTCTGACGAATGATCGTTGCGATTAAATATAAATGCTCGCGCATTTACGGCGAAACGAAACCTAACGTTCTCACGAATCACTCGGGATGAAGCATTCTCTGTTTACGTATTTCACTTGATGATTTCGCAAGAGGAGAATCTCTCTTACTTTTTTCGTGTCATTCAACGTCAACGATTATATTTATAAAAACGTCGTTTATGCGATTTATTTATTTATTTATTTTTTTTTGTCACTTTGAATATTTCAATCGCAATGATCGTCTAAAGCGAAAGAAAGTTGAAAATTTCTCTTTACTTTTCCTCACACATGAAACAATGTGCACAATCACTTCTGCGGATATGCTTTATGCCGTGTATTTTTCTTATGCTTTTAATGATATCCACAATAATCTCGAAACAGTACTTTACGAGCTTTCTTTCGAATTGATTAATTTCTTCCTTTTTTACATTAAATTACTTTAATTATATGTACGTATGTCACACATACATCTGCACACAATTATATTTGTTTATATTAAACTTTATCGATAAAAAAAATATGTTCTATAATCCTCAATCATTATTCGTTTACAAGAACGTAATTTCACGCAAATGTACAAGAGATTGCGTATGTGAATCACGCATGTGTATTACACTACATAATTAACGGTTAACACGAACTCATTGAAATTGCGATAATTCAGGAATTCGTGATACAGAGCTTGGGAAATGCTGATGCAAACTGCTACGGAAATTCGCTTATGGGCGAAACGCGGAGGGATTAATAGAGCCTAGGCTTCTCAAGGCACATTACGCATTATATTGTAGATTGCACTCGCGATGGTGCACATCGTCGACGCATCGTCACTTCCGCGGTTTGCCGGCATCGGAAAGCGCGCGTACCTGCGAAGATCCCTCGGCTGGTCGATGCATCGCGTAGGCATCGCATAAATGACTCGTCGTGTCGTGTAATTCGCGTGTGTATCGCTGGACCGCTGGTTCAAGTTCTCGATACGCGCAAATAACAATGCGATTGTTATCCCGCGCCTTTCAGATCGTACTCTTCCGGTTTTACTGCGCCGCGGATAAGATATATCGTCGTTAATAACAATGGGTGTGTAATACGAAGAATCGCGCGAAATGAAGAAAATATATCGCAAAACGAAGATTGATAAAATTATTTGATTGCTTAATTTTTAGTACAATTTTTTTTATATATGATAATTTATTTGTGGACGTCTTAATTCAATGAGAGAGGGAGACTATATCTCGATTTATGTGGTGAAACCGGTCTGAGACTGTTATAGTTAAGTTTGTTGCTTTCTTTTACCTAAATCGAGAACCGAACGAGATTCCGAACGCAGATAAAGATTTTATTGGAGAAGTCGAGTCGGGTATTTTTTTTTTCCGATTTTTTCGCGATATTTAAAAACGCGAATATATAATTCACAGAGGCTAGTTTCTGAAGAATATTCTTTCAATATTTTACGATGCTATTGACAAAGTCAGTTTTATTATGATTCTGGCATACACATATCATTAATTTTCAAATTAATCATATCATTAATTTTCAAATTAATTTATAATCGTAATGTCATAAAAATCTTGCAAAGAATAAGAAGAATTGATTGTATTATCGTGATAGAGGTTTTATCTGTTTAAGAATGGAATCAATATCCTTTGAACAATAGAGAGATAGAAATGCGCGACTATACAGTATATTTATAAAGAAGAAAATAATACGTAGAGATATCGCTTGACTTATATTTAATATTTGTAAATTAAACATTTCAAGATGCTTACGTTATAATCGCGGAGAAGTTCGGGATTATTTTACATATTTTGTAAATTTTATAATTTGTAAAATCTAAATAATTTTTTCTTCATCATTATAATACATAATCGACAAATCAATCATTCGTAACATTTTGTGATATTCATCAAAACAATAATACTTATCAAGTCATATGCACCGATTTTTCGATAAAAATTATAATCATTTTTACGTAATTTACATTATTCGCCAACGTATTTGCAGTTTGATAAAATATTTAACATTATGTGTAACTTTCTCGCGAAGGATATACGTAATCCATTAGTCGCCAAGAGAAGTAAAAATGAAAACGCAATTGGGGATTATGTCACACTGCCAGAAGCAGCGAAAGGATTAAACGCAATTGATATTTTTTTTTTTTTTTTTTTTTTTTTTCGTGTGAACTGCTATTTGCGCGCGTTACAAAGTAGGAAGAGATAATGCAATAGATTCGATCGCACGTGCTTCAACACACACTTGTATTCGTGCAAAAGGTTCAGCTGATACTCGAGGCGAAGAAAGCGTGGACCGGTAATCGTTGAAAGCTCCTCACACGATCGGTAATTATCAGCGACTCGTATATCGATAGTGTCAGTGATTGCGCATTGATATCGATGAATTCTCGTAGCTAGAAAAATGATGACGCAAGTCATAAGTATAATATTCATAAGTAACGACAATAGCGTCGAGTGTTACATAACAATAATATTAGCGAAGTTCCGAGATTTCTCTGCTTTACTATGACGTGCCTTCCTCGCTATTATTTAGGACTGCATTTAACGGTAAATGTGATTGTTTAATTCAGAATCTTGATTGCCTAATTCAAAGTCTTGATTGCCTAATGCGAAAATTGCTTTGACTCGACAGCGTACAGATAAAACCGCATTTGGCGTAAAAGTGCGGCGAGAAAATACGGATCCCCGTGTCCTCTCTCGCACCGCAAAAGTGCGAACTGCGGTATTAGAAATTACATTCACATTCGTAAACCACAATGAAATGGCGCTAACATTGAAACGAATGTGTATCTTACAGACACACAGACTTTCTTTCTCTCTCTCTCTTTTTTTTTTTTTTTTTTTTTTTTAAATCTTATCTCCTGATAAATCAGTGCCCAATCCTCTTGACGTACAGAGAATGAAATACATTTTGTCAAATCGATTATTTTCCGGTCGCGCGTCGCGTCACTTCCGGATGTGCGTTTCCGCTCTAACGAGACGCCGGGCAAGCGTTCTTAATAAGGGCGCCGATACGTTCGTTCGTCGCGGCGCGGAAGTCTCCTAGCATCTCTCGCATCCGTCACATAATCGTTCTTCTAGATTTCTAAGTGTGTCTCACCTCGCGACCGGGAGACCGGCTACTATTCTCGTCCTCCGAGACATGTTCCCGGACGCGACCGTCGGCAAATATATCTACGAGCCCGCGGCTTCGGAGACACCGCTTTTGAGTTTCGCGTCGTTTCACGTTTCCGCCAGTGTTTCTCAAAGTCTACTGTAGAAATTTCTAAACATTTTATTTGCCTTCAATGGTTTTTTACCTCGAAAGGTATCTCTAGCAATCTCTAGCTTGATCACCTTCGCGTATCTATATTGTTATGAATTTTTATTTATTTAAGAATTTTAAATTATTAAATTATTTTATGAATTGGTATTTTATTACTTTTTGTTATTTCTTGAAATCTTGTTGTACACTTTAGTTGATTTGCTAGACAATTTTTTTTATAATTTTTGATACATGTAATGCCACTTTCTCATTTTTGTTATATATGATGTACAGTCTGCTTATTTTGCACTTTTAAGCGATACTATCTCAGTGCATTTATCTCTCTGTCTATCGTCGGTACGTTTATTCACATACATAGCATGGAAATGCAATTTACACCTAGACTTGAAGCGGGCAAAGAATGCATCTACATTTTGCTGTGTCAGACTGATTAATGATATGAGGAAAATGTAGTATATTCGAGAAACGAGACTATAAAATATATTCTGAACTTTGTTAAAAACTCGTAGTTGAAATATATATGTATGTTAATTTTTCATAAAAGGAGATAAAAAAATGTGGATAAAAAATAATAAAATAACGCTTATGATTATTGCGCATATAAATTAATATTCGTTAATCTTTATTGAGGAGCCGATGTTGCCGAAATTCTCCGCGAGTTTACTTTTGTAACTTACGTTACCGAGTGCAACGCGCGTAGCGACGAGATCAGCTGCGTAACGCACTTGCGTTACGCAAGTCGTTTAAATATGAGAGAGCACTCATCTCGGGATATTCCGTGACACACACGTAGGTGTACAACTCGCATTATCTTGCAATGCGAAAAATTAAGCCGAGTTTATGTTTTAATCGCTTCGCGCGATTAAGAGCCTAAAACATTAATTATTTCAACGCGTCTCCTTTATTTTCTCGACGCTTTGCAGATAATTTAAAGCGAATCTCGTCGCGTAAAGTGCAATTTGAAAGAAAGGCGCAGTTGAGACAGGCATCCAAATGACCTTTCTTCTCAAATAGAAAGGCGTCCCGCGGCGCACATTGCCGCGAATAACAGTGCGTGAGTGTTTCTCTTTCGTAAAGGTGATTGCGCTTAATCCTTAGGTATGCGCTCACGTGAACTTTTCTCATCAGATGTTTCCTGTAAAAAAAAAAAAAAATTAAAAATTAAATAGAATTATTATCGTTCCTTTTTTTAGAGTTAAAATATTTTACAGATGTTTATCACGCAATTTTTCTTTTTCAACAAATGCTTACAAAATGACTTGATTGAAGATTTGATTTAAATATTGCTTTCTTTTAGCAAACTCGCAATTTATCATCGTGACTTTAAGTTTCACAGTTTTAAATCGGTGCGGTGATTTAAATTTTAGCGAGTCTGATTTTGATATTAGAGATTAAAATGATCTCTGTATTCGCAATGATTGACGTAAATTATTTTTTTGCGTCACCTATAATTGGATATATCGACGATATATTTCCAACTCTGTTGCGTTTCGTAATTTTGCAAAAAGGCGTCTATCAGTCGTGAATACCGATGTTGACCTGCGTGACAACACATATAGACGCTCCGGTTTTCCACTAAAATTAGCGGCACTCACGGGGTGCGCCAAACATTCCTCTTGCCCCTCTCATTCAAAGCTCCTCCCTAGACTTACCTACGAGGTAACATGCGCGAGAGATAAAGATTCGTTCTTTCGAAAGGCAGCGAAATCAAAAAGAAAATGAGGAGTCTCTTGATGAAAAAATCTTTTTTGCTCGCATTTATTACAATATAATTTTATATATGTTAAATTTATAAATATTATAATTATTATTTCAGATAGTGAACAATACCAGATAATTACAATATTTTCACCTTTTTTGTATTTTTTAAATTATATTTATTGAGTATTTTTAAAAATAAAGTCAAGAATTTTTTTTCTTACAAGATGTATAAGAATAGATTTTCTAAAAACTATAAAGAAAACTTTTGAAATTAAATTCTGTCAATTCTATGACAATTCTATGACATTCTATTTTTTGTAGACATACACACAATATTTCATCGAGAGTACTAATATTTAGGAGACAAGATGTATCTCGAATTTATATATAAATGCATGTATTTTATGTTTATCTCTGCGTAACAATTATCGCGCGCAAACAATTTTGCGAAGTTTCGCACAATCGTTTGAAACATCACCGTTGAGAGTCGATAACGTTGGCCTGAGTCCAATGGGCGCGTTATAAATACAACTCACGACAAATGCAGACGGTCGTCGTTCTCGGACTCTCTTTATGTCTCGTCCCTCGCCACTCTTCATGCCTCATATTTTTTGCGCTTGTTGCTAGCCTTCTAACGATAGTTCCTACGATGCGCTCGTTTTCTTATTTGTCTCATAACGACGCATTTCGTGTTACGTTTATTCCTTTTCTTTGTAGACGCAATTTTTTTTTTTTTTTTTTTTTTTTTTCAATTTGGGAAAAAAAGAATTATTCAATGAAGAATTATACAATTAATATGTTAATATAAAAGCTTTCGCTAACATATATTAAATTTTTTTTCGCGCGGAATGTTGAGGATGTATCTGTATATTTTATCTGTTCATGTAAGATTTGCGGAGTGAAATGTGCATATTTTACAAAAAATACAAATTATCATATATTATGAAAAAAGAGAAAATTTTCCAAATTAAATCACTCGTACACGTTTCCTCATTGATGGCGGCGTTTCCTTCTTACCTCATCTATTGGGCGGTATGGAAATATCGCGCGGGCGTAATGACGTCGCGGTTTACGGATATTAATAACTACTGATTCTCTCTCTTGCGACTTTTCACCTATTTTCTGAGATTTTACCTTTAACAAGCAAAGATTACTATAGTCTATAATAGATACTTTTAAATATTCTTAACTTGTTCTTCTTTTTTATATTTAGTGTATATTAATAATTATATTATATAATTAATCATCATAATTTTACATAAAATAGAGAAATTAACAATTCGTGACAAATTAAAAATCTAATATGTTTAAAATTTGCCCATGTTTGATAATGTAATTAATATAATAAAATCGTGATTTTCTTTACCTAAAGTATATTTTGAAAAAAAAAAAAAAAAAAATATAATCGATTTTAAACATATTTAATATTTTTATTGGAGAACAAAGCTTTTAATATTTGGAATTTCTTATTTTACAAAATTAATTTTGAAATTGATTTTTGCTATCACATATTTATCATACCTCCAAGTTGTATAAATTCGCTAGTAGAAGCTTGCTATTTATGTTAATCAGATAATTATCTGTTCAATAATAGAATAATAAGAAACTTCACGAAAAAGCACGAATCTTTGCGAGTCTCAAAAAACTCGTGAGACAACCCTAATGCGTCGATGTTGAGCGAAGATCTGTTACAGCCACCTGTGGAACAGGATTCTTTGGTACCGGTTCAATATACCGGTCTCCAAATCTTTCCTCGCGGCATTATGGAGGTTCATTTGTATCAAAGATCGTTGGGATCCTCGTTTGTTTCTTAAAACGAAGTTTGAACTGTTGTGGAATTTCGGCTTAAGGCTATTAGTTAGAATCAGCATATGTTATTGTGATGAAGATTTGTATATAAATTTATTGTCGTGCGATTTCAATATAAATTTTATCCTACAATTTTAAGATCGGCTCAAGATTTTTTCATTATATTTCATATTGCATAAATTAACATTTTTAATTTTAGAAAAATTAAAAATTATATAACTATTTTAATATATATATATATAAATTAAATAAAAATTTGCGCACAAATGTTAAAAATGAAATATAAAATAGAATTAAAATAAAACAATATATGTGTTTGTATAAAATACGGTATCGATGTTTGTGCGGTTTCGCGATTTTTTACGTAACAAAACGGAGTTTAAGTTCTCTTTATCGGTGAAACATGATAAGACTGTTGCATACATTTCGCGCCGTAGCACATAACACGAAGCTTTTATAGACAATTGCTCTTCGCTCTACGAGAAGGAAAGGGACCTTCATTAGGTACACGGTTATCCAACGAACAGGATCCGATCTCTCCGGTACAATACCGGTCCCGGTATCTCTCGCTCGCGATAACGGGAGCCTTCGCACGGTGAGAGCTCTCGGTCAGTTGTGGCCGTCGTCGTCGTGCTATATAGGAAATGCAGGCACGGCAGGAAGTGACGAAGGCGGTTGTGTCAGGAGAGGGAGAGACCTGTTTTATCGCCGTTGGAAGCGGAAATGGAACGGATTCGCTCGCCGTTCGTTCCGACCAATTGGGTTGCGAATTCAGGTCGAGATCACCTGCTCTTACGCGCGAGAAAGATCCAGATGTACGTCAACACGATCTGTATACGACCTAATAACGCGGATTCCACACCGCGAAAATAGATCTCGCGCATCGCGCGATTTTGTTGTTTAATTCTTCGATGGACGATTGTACGAAAAACATACCGCGTCTATAAGAGAAATTGTTTTGACTATTTCGCTCTTTGTTTAGACTTTATTATTATGATAGTTTATTTATAACGTTTTATACAAAACAAATTAGTAAAAGAGATGTTTTGAACGTTCTATTTTTTCACTTTCAAATGAAGGTATTGCGCAGTGATAATAACACATCACTCAATAAGTCTCCGGTCTAACTAAGAAAAACAAATTTTTTTTTAGAAATCACGTGGGTCTGTCAACAATGTTGCCATATATGTGTCAGACCGGGGACTTATTGAGTGATGTGTTATCATATAATAGTTAAATATTTTTTTATAAATCTATACTTTGCGAAAAAATCTTTTTCTTCTCTTTTCTTTTTCGTAGACTTTATATTAAACTATTAAATTAAATTTTTTAATACATCGAAGAAAATAATGAAATAATCTTTTAACCGTGTATCTTAATCATACCTCTTTTAATTAATTTTGAATGGCGATCAACTTGACAGTATCAACTTGACAGAGTTAAGCAACCATGCTTGAGCGCGATACGCGAGCAAGCTCGACATCTCGGTGCGTCACGCATGCGAGTTTTCTCGTATCCATTTGCATACTTGATTCGCATTTAAATTATCCTGGTCGATTCCAACGGCGGTCAGCGGCGCATTCACCGAGAGGTCGATTTTATCGAGGACGCGACAAGCGAGCGACTCTCGTTTGTCATAGGAAAATATAAGTTTCGATAAAACGTGTATTTTAACGGTTATGATATAACCGGATGGAATAGATTAATCGGTATTAGGCGTGTCTACCGGATGAAGCGGCAATCAGGTGTTGACCATTTGCATTTATTTCATATATACTAATTGCTCACGCACCGCAAGTTGCTTTAACTTGTTCACGTATAAGAGAAGAAAATTGTGAGAAGTAGGTTCTTGCTTCGAAAGGTACTGTGTGTTCGCTTTCTTTTTTTAACATGTATAACACGAAGCAACAAGTTTTTCTTTCGTGAATATTCCTTTTTACTATTATTATCTAGTTTTACATTTTTTTTTGAAGAGGACGAGTACCGTATGTATAATTTTACTAATATCTTCAACGGGACTGTCTCTTGTCGTGCTTAAAACGCAGAATTGCCTAATATTACGCCTTGTGCGCAAGTTACGCCATTTGCATCGCAAGTAGATACATTATCAAAGACAAATAAATCGTTAACGGTGACTGTGTTCTCAGGGAAAAGCAAACCGAGGAAGAAAAGTTAATGGTTAAGCGCACGAGACAAATGCTGAGGCATTCACGAGATAACAATAGTTTTCAGCGATAGCGACTTTTGTTTCTATTCACGATTCCCGTATATTTAACACCAAGCACAATCGTCCGATTATTTTGAAAGCTCTATATAATAATTTGTCTCATACAATAATTTTAAAACGAGCAAACTTAATCTATTCGCTTTTATTTTTTTAATATAATTTATTTTTTTAATTTAATTTATAATTTAATATATGGACGATTGTATTTGAAGAAATAACACATCACTCAATAAGTCTCCGGTCTAACTAAGAAGAACAAATTTTTTTTTTTAGAAATCACGTGGGTCTGTCAACAATGTTGCCATAATGTGTCAGACTGGGGACTTATTGAGTGATGTGTTAAATCTATTAGTTTATGCAGGCGTTAGTAGGTTAACGATAGTAGGTTATGGTCCAGTTCTAATAATAGAAAACAGAGACACCAGAGACGCATTGTCAGTCGCCAAAAAAGTGAACACGCGACCTGCGAATATCCGACAATGAATATTCTTTCAATTCAGAAACGTTTAGCGCGAGTCAATGTCGAAGTATCAAGTATCGGGTCTTCGTTTATACATAACAGACATTCGTTTTCTGCATGCAAAAAATAATCTTATTAAAATTTATAATCATTACTTCAGTGCTAAAATACATTTTTAATATCCCGAGAATTTAAATTTCCATGAAATTGTGATTTAAAATATAAAAAAGCAAAAAGTTTTTAAAAAACTATAGGTGCAGTTTTTTTTTTTTATATTTTACAAGTAACTTGAATTATTATTTATTTCTTTATTTGTTTAATTTTTTCTCCCTGAACACATTTATGTATAAAACTGTCAAGGAAATGATGGTTGAGTTTAGATGTAGAATCTAGATATTTTTCCTGATTTTTCTTTGACCTCGTAAGTCGACGTGTGAACTAAAGTGTAATCTTGATATAGTATTTAACCTAGTAACGAAATAGTGTTTGCCTCACGTCCACAGTCCAAATATACACTCAGACTTGTTCTGGCTAATTCCACCTAGATTTAATTCGCAATAATTTAAATGTCCAGAGAATATATATCATTATATCAATAATACGAATCAAATAAGAAATTTAGGATACATTTTTATTATCACTGATACTCAATAGTTAGATACATAATTTTTTATCATTTTTATATATATATATAAGATGTATGTAGATAATAAAAAATAATAAAATATAGATAAATAACACATCACTCAATAAGTCTCCGGTCTAACTAAGAAAAACATTTTTTTTTTTTTAGAAATCACGTGGGTCTGTCAACAATGTTGCCGTAATGTGTCAGACCGGAGACTTATTGAGTGATGTGTTATAGATAATAAAATATAAAAAATAAATCTCCTTTGCAGCGACTGTGACATTAGAATACTTTTCATCGTGCGAGAAGGGAGGTCACACTGATAACAAAATTTCAATTGCTTTGCGAGGGTGAATTAATGAATGGAGCCGGCTCGAGTAATCGACAATTTAATTGCGTCCAATTAAGAGACTCGAGTATCGTTGTATTGCCACATTCACGAATTCGCGACTTCGTACACTTGGATGTGGTCCATGAATTCGTGGAATCAGGAAGCGTAATATTATTGGATTATGGCTGTCTGGTCGGGAGAGAAGTTTATGACAGAGAGATCCTAGAGAATCCAAGGGAGAATTGCGTATATTATCAGATATTATTATTTTCTTGCACGCATGCGAAGTGTAAGATCAGAATTTATTTGAAAATAGAAAAGATATTGATAGATATTATAAATTGCAAAAATGGAAAATCATTGTTACGATCTACAATATTGAAGAGCATAGAAAATTAAAAAAATTAAAGTTCTAATTACAACTTATACATTATCGCATCTAATATTTATAAAGCTAGAATCTGGATTTTTTTTTTAATTGAAAATTTTAATTTAAGTATCAATGGAAACGAAAATCATATTTAAAAACCTGACTGATTAATGCCTGATTAATCGGTGTTTGATCAGATAATCCGTTTCTAATTTAATCAAATTAGATTAGATCAAGTTTATAATGCTTTTGCCAGATCGCATTTTAAAGGTGAGGATAATTCGTTTCGCGGATGAAAGCCGTAATCGCGTCGACCTTCGCCGCAGTTGCCACTTGATTACGCGCTGTGCCGCATCGTCAAGGCAATTCAGTTTGATCAACGCGCACTCCGACAATGGGGTTCGACATGCTTTAACCCTTCGTGTGCCCAGCGTGCAACACGAGCTATCAAGGCCGCTTTTTATCACGGTTAAAACGCGTTAAGCAGGCCGGAGGACACTTGAAGCGCATACGGCGCGAATCAAGCAATTCGAATCGCGAGTCGTGCGCATTGATGTATGAAATTTCGTAAAATATATTACGAAAAAAAAGATCGTTGCAGAACCGAATCGTGACTATTATTTATATCGCTTTGTTAAAAATGCTAAAAATATCACAAGTTTGTAAACAGAAGAAACGATTCCGTTTTTAGTGATATATTGAATATTCAACTATCAGATAATTGATTTAATAAAAATAAATATGTAATGATATATACGCTTCAAAAAAATTAAAATAATATTCACGAGTTAAATTTTTTCACTTCTCTAAATATTAAAATTATTTACCAAAATGTTGTGTGCGCTTCAATATGCATTACATGTATTATACAAAACATAGTATCTTCATTTTCATAATTTTTGAGATTTATTCTACAGATAGTCTTTCGCATATAATAAATATATACATAAGAATATTTCTTTTGCGTTCACACACATATTATTCACGGAGAGAATTAATGAAGTAACTGTGCTGGCTGACAATTTCCAGGCTGTTAGGCCATACAGAAATTGTCTATGAATAATTAAAACGCATCGACGTCTGTTCCCAGAATGAGCAACGTTGCACATTGCACGTTGCACATCAGCTATAGAATTTTGAATCATATAGTTGGGAGGAATCCCTATTATATCTCGCCAGGGCTCAATTTATTATTCGCAGCAGTATAATCAAACATGCTAATTGGGTTAGCCTTCATTTCGCATAGGACGTAACTCTTTTTAACACTACTGTGTTGAGAGACAAATATATACAGCCGCATTTATGTGTACAAAATCTAGAGTTGCTAGATAAAAAATTACAAAAGTTTAAGCACATTATTTTATATTATAAAAACATAAAAAATCTTGCGAATGGCACAAGGTATGTTTGAAAATAAAAATTCCGAATGTCAAACTATTAGACAAAACTTTGCAATATAAATGTTTTAAATATGTATGTTGCCATATATAACTGAAAATCGATCTTGATATTTCATTAATCTGTTGTGCTTGAAAATCAATATAATTCTGAAACAGACGCGATGCTAATCTTCGGTTGTTAATACGAGTATGAAAATAGCGATGTTACGTCACACGTTAATTAATTGTATTATACATAATAAATCATGCGAAAAGATTTTTGCAGTAATTCGGATTAAATGGCAATAAATAAAATATTATTAGTTAATCTTATAATAATAATGAAAACTAAAAATGTTTATATATATATATATATATATAACACATCACTCAATAAGTCCCCGGTCTGACACATATATGGCAACATTGTTGACAGATCCACGTGATTTCTAAAAAAAAATTTGTTTTTCTTAGTTAGACCGGAGATTTATTGAGTGATGAGTTATGTCACATTATATATATATTTATTTATTATATATATATATATGTATTTATAAATATTTATTTATTTATTATTATTATAAAAAATAATATAAAAATTAAATATTATTATATAAAAAAATTATATAAAATTATATAAAAATTATATAAATATTATATAAAAAATTAAAACACACACATATATTGCAGATATTTGAGTATACATGTATTAAAGAAATTGAAACATATACATATGTATGTATGTATGTATGTGCATTTAACATAATTCGAATAACATTTTCAAATTTTTCAAACATTTTTTACATATATTACAAAACATATAAAATTATAAATAAAATTCTATCGCGAAAATTTTACTGCCTCGAATTATAAATGTAAAATGAATCTTCGATTACTACTATTATTCATCAATTTTTGTAGATTCCATTGCATTTATTACATTCCAATAAATATCAAGTATCTATGAAGAATTTCCTCTCCATCTTTAAAGTTTTGAATAAGTTTCTCAATATCGAACAAAATGCGCTTGTATCGTGCGCCTGCATCTTTCCACTGCTTTCCTCTTTTATTTGATATATTATTCTTATGAAATTCATATGCGAAAGATATTATGTTGAAAATAAAGTGATGTTATATTTGCAAATTATCGGCATATATATGGCATTTACGATATTGAGAAATGCGGCTTACGTGATCGGGCACTCATTATCCTCTATTATAGTAGCTCGGAATTTGCGGTATGCGTATTAAACGTACGGATAATGTGCGATGTTGTTATGGCACATTATAATAATAATTCGTTTTTGAATAAGCTGTTTTGTATCGAGGAATATAAAAGTTATGCAATTTTCCGTAATTTCTAATGAATAATGCGGTTTATAATTTTAATCCGCGGTATATATCTATTATGGAATGTGATTATAGATGGTTCATAAATTGGGAAATAATCGAGTTTACTCGCGTAATTAAACAACATTTGGATTGCGCGATCTATCACGATTATTGACGAATTTATAATCGTATTTTTGACACTTAGCTCTCAAGAGAGAAGTGACTTCTGCTTCCAAGAATCTAGTGACATAAAATTCACGCTAATCGTTATAGGATCTTGCTCGAAAGTATCGTAAAATACGTAATATCGTAAAGCAAGTTATAATGTGCGTCGCGCAATATGTCATAAAATTGGCATAGTAAAACGTTTTACGCGACGAACTTTATATCAATTCGCGATGCACTTGCACAAAATGGTGCACGACAATTCCGTCGATATCGCTGGGGGTTTCTGAAGCACCGCGTCGTACCGATACAGGACACGTTTCTACGCATAGATAACAAATGTTTCGCTGCATCAGTGCGGAGTATAATACATCCGTTAAAGATCCGGAGTCAACGTCAATGTATCCGGGCAATATACCAATCCCCCGAGGGTCGTATTCTAGTCTCGGCGTGCAACGCGTGAAAAGAACTCGATTCGATTCCCCACGGATGGCGGCCGCAATTTATTATTTTATCATTGTCCTGATGGTGCACACGTACATACGTAAACGTTCCGATGTGTGGGCTTGTAGGTCGACGATATATCGTAAATCGTATGTATCGCTCGCGCGACCGATATTCTTCGCTTCTACGTGCTCGTATTTCAGATCACCGGCCGTATCCTGCCCTCGTCCATCCCGATCGGAAAATAAAGCAGGGAAAAGACAAGTCAACACACACCTGGAAACTGCGAGTGCGAGTTACGGCGAATCTCCTCGATCTCTCGCGGCACGGAATGCAGTACGATTTCGCTTACGTCGGGATGGAACATTTTACATAATTGATCCCCGCGAGTCGTAGCATGAATTAAGCATGAATTAGGTATAGCGTAGCCGCGATACGTAAATGCAAAAAAAAAAAAATGAAAAAAAAAGAAGAAAAAAAAATACAATAGAAACTCCATCGGCGAGGACTCCGCGATTGTGGCAGCAAAATCCGAGAAAAAAAAAAAAAAAAAAAAAAACACAATATTGTATCTGTAAAATAAAAAGATTCTTGCACTGTAGAATTAAACATTTACATTTTTCGTAAAATAAAAATCATGAATGAGGAAGAAATTGATCGCATTACTTTTCATTCGGGGATGCCTCCTCCCCGTTACATCATTGCAAAATACGCGCGTCCTAAGCCGATCTCTTTCAACACATTGCTCACGGTACACTTCAGCGGTCGCTTATGTACTTATGCATATAGTACAAACTCGCGTGAACTGCATCGGATGTAACGAGACAGCTGGCGAACCGAACGTGCCGGCCAATGCAAGCGCGCGATCAGCGCCCGGGTTAAACTCCGGGTTGCAACTTGGGCAATGTTATGCTAATCCGTTCACGTACTCGCTAAATTCTGCCGGACAACGCGATGCATGGGACGAGCAGTGCGCGGCAAACGGCAAACGGAAATGAAGAAATTAAAAGTCGGGCATGACACACGCGACTGAAAAAAAAAAAAAAAAAAACATCCCGTAAATTATCGCGAGCTCATGTGAATTGTGACGCGGTGGAAATGATATAATAAATGAAATAATAAAATATTTGTCGAGAGAAACAGTTTAAACTCTTCATTAAATTCTGGTTGGCGTAATACACATTTCTCGTTTTTGCGTGAGATATTTAATTAAGATTCGCGCGAATTCGTGCAAATATTTCAGAGAAAAACAAACGGGAACGCTATATTCCTTTATAATTAATAGTTACCTGACATTTTATGTGAACTTTTATTCACTTTAAATACTAAACAATGTGTGATATTA
>JBCEZV010000019.1:5224757-5235727 GCA_039654365.1 Cataglyphis livida
TTTTTAGAAATCACGTGGGTCTGTCAACAATGTTGCCATTATGTGTCAGACCGGGGACTTATTGAGTGATGTGTTACGATGGACACAAAATGATCTTGATTCGAAATTAATAGGACTAATTTTGCTTTCAAGTATCTTGTGAAGTCCGCGTTGCGATTTTGATTATATTAAAACTGCAATTTGATATATTTCTATATATCTCAATAAATTGCACATAATTATATTAAAACGATCTAATAATGCAACGTGTTATATATTTTTATTATTTAAATAAAAAAATTAAATATACTATTTTTAATACCCTTCTATAATGTCAAGCCATTTTCTATTTTAATCTTTACATTTTATGGTTCCGCAAATAAAATTTCTTCATAAACGATTGTTCTGTCGGAATAAAGCATATAGAGAGACGTGGTAAATAACATCGTTGCACAGATCAACCTTCTTAATAACGCCATAGAAACGATTGAAAGAATTAATTTAAACGTTTGTGCCTCTGATAACAGAGGAAACGTCGGACGCGGGCAGCACATATGCGTTTTATTATCTACTCTCTTTGCTGAATAAATGTAATTAAATGTGGGGATATCTCATTACTCAATTACTACTGTCAGCTGCTATTACAGCTGCGGTGTCTCGTTTCTGATATGCATTAATATCTTTTTATTATTGACGTCATACTAAAATGTCAAGCATGGATAAATATCACTGGATCTATAAAGATTTAGGTATATGAAAGATATATACATTTAACACATATCATATATTCATTTCTTTGTATATCACTTTCAAAAATTCATTATTAATTATTATTATGATTTTTATGTACAAGTCAAAAATAAAACGAAGACAATAACATTTTTTTATGGCTAATGTCACTTCGATAATCTAAGTTATAACATTATTTTTCAGAATTAATCTCGTTTAATGCGTGTTACACCATCTCTGTGTATTACAAGTATGGTTTAAGGTCATGCTAGAGGGAAAGTAAAAAAAAGGCGAACTAAGTAGTTTGTTTTGAATATTTGTTAAGTCTTTACAAGATTTGAACAACGTGTAACTGATACGAGATTAAATCACGGAAAACTGGAGAACGGAAATTGAATGGCGTATCAGGATACGCGTGCGATATCCTTGTTCCCCGGGACGAAGAGTATGTCTGCAGAAGGTCGGCGCACCTTTTACCTTCGCGGATGGATCACTGACTCTTCGCGAATAAGTAGAGTTAGCGATAGAAGTGATTATGCAATACCTCGTTATTTTTATCGCGAACGTTCCAGCCTTTGATTTCTGACCCAAGAAAGACGCCGGCAGCATTTTTCCTAGCGTTCGACTAAACCCTTGAAATATCAAGCTACGGTTTATCATACATAGGATATTTCAAGTTTCATTTTAATACATAAAGTAAAAAGATTTTTTTTAATCCAATCTTTCTGCGAATCTTGAACGATTCGCTCGAAATACTTTATTTGCTATTATTTTCAAAAAAGATAATCTAATGACTTTTTTCGTAAAAAAGGCTATAATGTAAAATTGTTGAAAAATGAAAAATGAAACTAGATTTTATTTTACATATATTCACTTTTCTTGAATATCACATTTTTAATAAATACCAAAACGATTTGATTGAAAATTTAAAAAGTAATGGAATTTCCGTGAGTTTTCTGATCGTGTAATTCTTTTATATAATTTCCCGGAGGAACGAGTCTTTTTTCCGACATTGAAGATCGAACAGGTGCTACGGGACTAAATGAAAATCGAAGGAATGGCATTTCCAACGTGAAATTTCTCCGCGGTCAATAGCTATTGTTACATCATCCGCATCCTTTCACAACGCGTCGCGCCTTATTGCCAATAATAATAATAATAATGGGATACTTCTAATAGATTTCTTTATTAAATTGGCTGTGAGAAGTCAAGAAAGTAACGCGGATATAAATCAGTTTTATGCATTCAATAAAATAATAATTTTACTTGTTTATTGTTTTTATATGTAAGTTTATCATTACTTTTTATTTCACGGAGAAATTCGTAGGATATATACATATAACACATCACTCAATAAGTCTCCGGTCTAACTAAGAAAAACAAATTTTTTTTTAGAAATCACGTGGATCTGTCAACAATGTTGCCATTATGTGTCAGACCGGGGACTTATTGAGTGATGTGTTAAAATTTAAATTTATTTATGATCTATTAAATTATAAATAAATCTAGAAAATATAAATCAAATAATTTATTATATAGAAAAAAATAACTTGTTTGAGTTTATAACGTTAATATTTTCAAGTAATATACATAAAACCTTTGAGATAATATTAATTAAAAAATTAGAAAAACAAGTAAGATCACAAGGAAGATTATATCATGGATCTTTCGTACAATGCGATAATACAAACGGTGCTTATCATTTCATGACGAGAGCGGTTCAAAGACCTCATTTACGACATTCATACGCATTATTGTATTCAATCATAAATATACATGAAGTATACATCATATTCGATAATGCTGAATAATAAGAGCATAAAGATTTTATTGTCGAGAGCTAAAACGATAAATGTTATAATTATAATAAAATTATAAATCGATAAAAACAATACAAGTTTTGTGTTTGAAAGTTTGTCAGATACCAAGTAGATTTTCCACTTGAGATCTTGAGATTTTGGGTCTCTAGCAGAGACTCAAGTGCAAAATTTGTACTGTTTTTATCAATTTATGTATGTAATTTATCATAGATTAAAAAATATAAAATATTAAAAATATGAATGTATTATTATTTTATTTTACATCAATACAAATTAAAAATTGACTATTGATATATTGATACATTATAAAATATAATATTAGCTATTATAAAATATAAGACATACGATGTACGCACAACTAATGGAAGATTTATTTTTTCTCGTTACAGTTTCTTCAAAATCTAGGCAAGGTCGATCGAACGGCAGACGATATATTCGACGAGCATCTGCAGAACTTCACGAGGCAACAGAACTCCGCCAACAAATTACAAAAGGAGTTTAACAATTACATCAGATGTGTTCGAGGTAAGTCATCACGTACAGGACGAAATTCTCTTCTTTTTTCTTTAAACGTCGGTCGCTATTTATTTAACACATCACTCAATAAGTCCCCGGTCTGACACATTATGGCAACATTGTTGACAGACCCATGTGATTTCTAAAAAAAAAAATTGTTTTAGTTAGACCGGAGACTTATTGAGTGATGTGTTATAGGCACAATATAGACTCGATATCATGCGATTTTACATGCGTAAATGCACAGGGAAATATTCGGCTTAATAACGATAAATGAATTAGATATCTAGATTTTTAATGTTTTACAAAAGAGATTTTCTTCATTTAATTTTGAATAGCGATATTATGATGCACATTTGTCGGTGGGATTAAATATCTTAACCCTTTGGTTTAATGATCTATTCAACTTATAGCATATAAAATATTGATGCGGCGATTAAAACTTTATATAAGCGCTAATATGGCACTAATTATGGAGATTAAACTATCGTAAAAAATTCAAATCGCTTAGTTGTAAATTACACAAGGGATTTTATTCATTCTAGCACGAGGAGTTATCAATATCTTGAATATAACTTTTATAATTTATGCGAAACACTCGAAAATTAGAACATTCTTTTTTAAATAATTTTTTCGAAAAATTACATTTATTTTACCTCGATTTATTAAATTTAATTGACATATAAACATATATATATATATAACACATCATTCAATAAGTCCCCGGTCTGACACATATATGGCAACATTATTGACAGACCCACGTGATTTCTAAAAAAAAAAATTTGTTTTTCTTAATTAGACCGGAGACTTATTGAGTGATGTGTTATATATATATCGAATCTACTTTAAAAATTAAGATTTACATAAAAGTATTAGTATATATTTTCCGCGAATTTTTGAAATGTAATCTCCCATTTTGCCATATGATTTGTGATTTAAAACAGTATGTAAAATTTCTTGCATCCACAAGGAATTGTGTCTGTAGGGTCAACGTGTTTGAATTAATAGACTTCTGTGAAACGCGACAGTGAAAAGAAAAAATTGTTTGGACAATCTTGCGTTACCATGACCCGTTTGTTAAACTCTCGTGGAGGCTGAACTACTTACGTGTAACCTGACAATTTGTCTTTGTGTTTTTTTATTTTTTTTTTTTTTTGCGAATTGCAGAGATTATGCATATCTATCGATACGGGCACTTAGCTCAACATTCGTTTATGTATTTCAGATTCGTTGTATCTTCTTCTTTATATTCCTATGGCAGAAAAATTATATTAATTTATACATGTTAATAATAAAATATTTGCATTATGCAGGAATATAATAAAAAGAATTTAAATTATGTTTCGAATCGCAAAGAAAATTATAATAAATAATAAATAATAATAATTACAAATAACTTTGTTATATGATAAATGCCAAAGAAATGTTACATGATCGGTCGGGAAAATCATTTTCTTTGTTCGCGGACACTTCTATCATCTCGCGGATGAATGACGGACGAATGAATAACGAGCAGACATTGAATAACGAGCGACGATTCTGCACAGATTCACCGCCATCAATTACCATCGGCAGGAACTGACGTAATATTTTAATCGCGCGTATATATTCGATAATGCACTACAGGTACACTATACAAAACGACGATCTTTGTGTGAGAATCGGCAGGAAGAAATTACTTTTTGCGTGTAATTTGCGGCAATCTTACATGCAAACAGTCAGCATGCCCGAAATATTAAACAACACGACCTTGCCGAGATAATATATCTTAGATAAGATAGTGCTACACATACGTAAGCACGCGCGTTATATATATATATATATATAACACATCACTCAATAAGTCCCCGGTCTAACTAAGAAAAATAAATTTTTTTTTAGAAATCACGTGGTTCTGTCATCAATGATGTTACCATATATGTGTCAGACCGGGGACTTATTGAGTGATGTGTTATGTCGATTTTTTTCAACGTCCAGATTTTAATGGAAAGTTAATTATTCTTGCTCCGTATTTATAACAGTGTAGTATTTTATAATATAAATAATTAATAACAGTATATAATCCCCATATGTTATAGCACATTGTAACAGAAATATATATATATTGCAATATCAATATTATTACTTTAATATAAATTTGTTATCAATTATAATAGAAGATTGTACGTATCTAGGCGTTGATGCCCGTATGCAATAATCTTGGGCAAGTTTTCAAATTTCTATGAGATATTTAACAGATTCTTGAATATAGTGGAATTATGTATAATACTTTAAAAGCTGAAGGCCCGACAGCGCACTCATAGTTTTTTTCTCTCTCTCTCTCTTTAATAGCGAGTCTCGACATGAGACCGACAAACACGCGCGAAATCAATAATGGAATGCCATTCGATCTTTAATCCTTCCCACTCGAGTTAATCGCAAACGATTTCTATACTTGACTGGAACTAGCAACATCGGTATTTATACACTTTGTACAACTTCCGCTTTTCAACTATAGAAAGAGCGAAGAGTATTATTTCTCTGATATGGCTAATTGCGAATTTTACAAATACCGTCGATAAAATTGAAAATCAAGAACGTACAGAAAAAAGGCACGCGGAAGACGCCGCTGTCTCCCGTTAAGCAAACGTCGCGATGCGCGACTTTCTGGAAGGAAGTGTTAATTTCGGAGCACGCGGAATCCGCGTCAATGGCTTTCCTTTTATCACTCGACAGACGGGATACGCAATGCGCACAAATACCCGCATGCAGAAGTCGATTGTAAAACCTGATGATAAATAACCAGCGAGTTTCGCCGGCGACTTTGTCGCCACAAAGTCGCGGTAACGTTAACGGGAAAATACGATGAAAATATGTTCAACGTGTTATATGTTAAATCGTCGTCGATTCATCGTCGCAATTTACATCATTACGCGCTCCACAAGTCCAAGTTTCAAGTAGATGAGCTAAGAAAAAAATTAACGAGTACGCGCGCACAACTCGATGGCTGCAAATTGAGGTAACTAAAAAATAATCACATTAGAAATTGCGGTAGCCGCTCGTTGCAATTAATGATGAATCGCTCATTAGCGCTTCTGAACGGTGTTATCTTCAATTTTAATCAAAACTGATAGCGTTAATCAAAATTGATTTATAATATAATTTTCTTTTAATTATCATATTGATATTATTTAATTATTTTTATGGGAAAATATGATTATTTTGTACAATAATTTTTTTAGAAATGTGATTCTCTGAATCACTCGAAGTTGACATTTTTTCTCAATACATGATATTTTGATTTATTTTACTAGAATAAGAATCTTTCGATAAAAGAAAATTGTTATAGCATTCAAATTTACATGCAGACACTTTGATTTCATCTTGTTTCATTGTTATTCAAATTAAATACCCGTCAACACAAAATTGCGAATGACAGTCACTTTGCAATTTTTGTGTAGCGCAAGCCGAAGCGAGGAATTTGTTAACAGCCGCCTTATCGCTGCAGGTGAATGTACTAGGAGAGGTTTAGATGTAGGTCAGGAAAGTAGTCACCCGCATCGCGTATATTCCTGAGGTAAAAAGACACGTGCTACCTGATGGAAAATCGGCGTGAAAAAGTTTCTCCACGGCTTGCAAAACAGCTATCTATGTCTCTCTAAATGACCGCGTTACGCGACGTCTTTGAAAAAGTTTTCTCTATTAAAAATTAATTCTCGCTATGCGCGAGAATTTCAAGCATTAATAGGAGCAATTGTAAATTAACGAAAAAAAGCAGACGACGCGAACAAAAGTGAACCGATGCGTACGTTTCATTTCTCAGCGGTGCAAGCTGCCTCGAAGACACTTATGGACTCGTTGAATGAAATTTATGAGAGCCAGTGGACTGGACACGACCTGTTGTACGTGCAGGCACAAAATCTTGACATGCTATGGCAAGATTTCACTCACAAGCTCGCGGACCAAGTTCTTGTACCACTCAACACATATCAGAGCCAATTCCCGGAGATGAGGGTACGTTCTAGTACAGTTTGCGATAATTGCGAACGATTTCTTTATCCATGACTCTCCATTATTGCAAAACTTTCCACGAAAAATAGATATGAGCTCGATAATTTATATAATAAAACTAAATTAATATATAAATTATAATACCTTTTACTTTATTTTAATTTTCTTTTCTTTTACAAATATATTTATTAGATAATGAAATTTCTGTCTTTTATACAATCATCAATTCTAATAAATTGTATTTTATTACTTGTTTTTATAATGAATAAAAAATGATGCTGGAAAATGGCAAAGATGTTAAAATTAAGCTAAAAATACAAATTAAAAATTTTTTCTCCATCTTATACAATAATTATAATAATATGTCTTCCGCTTTAAAGTTTTTATTTGTTTTTAGAAAAAGATCGACAAACGCGGTCGTAAATTGGTAGATTACGACAGTCAAAGACACAACTTCCAATCCCTGCAGTGCAATCCAAAGAAGAGGGACGAACTGAAAGTGTCCCGAGGGAAGGAACTGCTAGAGGAGGCAAAACGTACATACGAGCAGCTGAATTCCGAGCTGCACGACGAACTGCCGGCGTTATACGATTCGCGTGTTCTTTTCCTCGTCACTAATCTGCAGACGCTCTTTGCCGCGGAGCAAGTGTTTCATACTGAAAGTGCTAAGGTATCTAATTCATACGAGTTCTAATTCATTGCTCGAAAAAAGAGTGACTCAATGTAATAAAATCGGATTCGATATAATAGAGTTTTATATCTCATCTTTTGAATAGAGTTTACTTGACAAAAATTACGTATATAAAAAAAAACTATAGTATGGCGTTATTATGTCTTTTCCTATTCATGTTTCTAGGTTTATTCGGAATTAGAAGCGATCGTCGATAAATTGGCAAATGAAAGTCAGCGAGGATCTTACACGCTTAAGAAAAACACGGAACCGCAATCGCCGAAATCGCCAAACGCAAACTCGTCGTAAGTGTGTGCGAACTAATTCTATAAAACTAAACTTAATTAATATGAGAATAATAATTATATGTAAAGATATTATTTACAAAAGAATAATGAAAGATTGTTTATATAAAATATAATTTAATCTCATATTATATAAAACGCGATATACAAAATGTAACGTCATAAAAATGATTGTACAAAATACAATATTGAATAGGAATTGTTACATAAAACATGATATGATAATGTAATATACTATGTATATAATAGTAGTAATTATATACATATACAAAATGTATTATCGAGACATAATAATACTGATTTATTTCAGCTTGATAATCAACACGAAACCAGCGCAGAACAATATTTCAGAAGGTAATTTTATTATATTTTTGTTCAAGTTTGATTTATACTTTTGCGCGTATACTAATTATATACATGTTGCACTAATTAAGCATGTCTTGTAACGTTCTCGCTACGCGTAGAACAAGAACAGGATTTAGAATTCCGATGGTTTTGACAAGGCCATGTTGTGGCTGGCCATCCAGTTTTTTTGAGTGCGCTTTCTCTCGCGTGTTTCAGCTTTGAATGATACTGTGCCCGCCGCCAGAGATACGTCGCCGACTACTCAGATAAATGGCAACGCTAACAGCAATGCTAATAGCAACGCTAACAGCAATGATAATTCTCTCAATAACCAGGATGCATCGCCACAGAACGCAGTCGCGCCTTCAAAACAGGTCGAGGAGCTATATGATATTCCAGCTGGTAAGTCGCTCGCATAACTTCTTGTGAATGTGCTTTTTCTTCTAACATTATCCGATCTTGCATATATAAGATGATATTGAAACTGATAAATTTTGTGTATGTACTTATATACTCAACAGTTTGAATCGGATTTTTTTTCTCTTATGGTTTTTTGGTGTTTTTAGTATTAAATTTCATTGCAATTAAGGAACAAACAAAAATCTTATTAAAATAAAGATAAAATGAAATAATTGAATTACATTTTACAAAAATAAGCTAATGCATGATATATATTTAATTATAGATTATTATGGATTTGTTTTTGCAAAATTGAGGTCAATATATATTATTTCGAATTTCCAAATATACATATTTGCGTATATGTAACATATGGCACAATTAATTGAATGTTATTAAATTTGCAGCATCGAGTAATTATTAATGTAGTATTAGTATGCTACTTCTGCCCCTTTGTGCATGGTCTTGCCGAAACAAGATCGTAATGAATTTGACTTAGTTGTGATAATGTATATGATTAAAAATATGAAATATGAAATTTTTAACATACAATTGGTATCACATATAATCAAAATTTCCATGCGGATAAAATCACAGGCAGGTCCATGACTAACGGGGCGGACTCGATCATTCTAGAGGCGGAATATGAAAATGCTACCAATTTCTCTGTAGGGGCCACTACCGACAATCTGCCGCCTGGCGTTTTGTACAGGGTTAAAGCCACTTACAAATACACTCAAGAGGATGTGGACGAGCTGTCATTCGATGTCGGTGAGATCATTCGCGTCGTGGAATATGATGATCCCGAGGAACAGGTTTGTAATCCTTTTAGTAATTCTATGAGATTCGCACTGTATACTATAAAATATTTAGACATACGCATTAAAGCTTCTTCTCACAATGTTTTTGCATTTATTTATTGCAGGAAGAAGGATGGTTAATGGGTATCAAGGAAGGCACCAATGAGAAGGGTATGTTCCCAGCGAATTTCACGAAACCGCTGTGAGGGCTGTAATCGGTTCGCCATTCACACTCCAATGCTCATCAGAGACAGCGTATTTTACTTTAAGGTAGTAGAAAAAGTCACGTAATTAAATGGGAGATATATATATATATGTATGAATTTCGTGCGGTCATTCGAATATTACGCACGACGACGTATATAGATAAAAGCGAATTGAAAAGAGTCAGGCGACGGGCTTCAGGAGGCGTAAGGGGGAGGGGGCGGGGAATTCGATAAGATAGTTATGCTGGACGGTACTGCGGAGAAAATCAATCACCCCAAAGTGCCTTAACCCAGCCACTGTCTGTGCCAACATTCACTCTTATTCGTGAAAAATATGGGATTAAATCTCTCATATCAAACGTATGAATATACATTTTGAAATAATAATCAAATGAGATATTTAAGTGACTAATATATTGTAACACACACGTACACATACACACATACACAACGATATTCATTATTATAATATAAAACGCGAAAGGTATATATTAAATTAATATTATTTTATGAAATTGTACATAGATCTATATTACTTAAGAGTATTTTACGAGATAACTTTGTGGCCACTGAAAAGGATCACTAAGAGATATATATCTTAAAGTTTAAGAGCACTCACGACGTGTGAGAAGCCCCTTCTTATTTAATGGAAGGTAAGCCGTAAAATCTTCAAGGTCCAATTACCTATCTGCATTCGTAAAGTAAGCTTCTACATTATTTATTTGTCTACAGTTCAAGATTCTAGCAATAGATCCCATTAAACTTTCGCCAAATGCCAAATTTTTCAACGACGTAATAATAGATACCGATGAAGTAATACGTAAGAGAAAAATGAATATTACAATGTATAAATGAGATGAGTATAATTTTTGAGTATTTATGATTGTTTTTTTTCTGTCTAATTTTGGAGTATAAAATTTTGCAAAGAAATTTATAAGTTTTATTCACTTGTATCCGCAGTCTTATATATATATATGTATGTAGAAAATGGGGCGACAAAAAAGCGTTTATTATTATATTATTATTACTATTGTTATTATTATTATTGCTATAATTATTATCGCTCCCATATCTATTCATATTGTCAAGATAGAAAACAAATACGTAACGAACCGAAACTTTTGTAGACTCGATCAATACTCGTTAGATCTGCCGAAAACAAACTTGTATTCACATTTTGTGTAATAAATAGTGTTGTAATTATATAT
>JBCEZV010000019.1:5253412-5265832 GCA_039654365.1 Cataglyphis livida
TCCCATACTGGGATTATTTTAAATTGGAATTAATTTTTAAGAACATATTTTATATTCAACATACTTTTTTTATCGAAAAGTCTTTGTCTAAGAAAAGAGTTAAAAGTTCTAAATATTCATGTGAAGCTTTAAAGTAACTAGTAAAGTAGTTATAATTTAATTGGGACTCGCCATGTGTATGTATGTATTTCCTTTTATAATATATAATAATTCCGCATAGTAGATACTATTTAAGATGTTATAGCGGACAGGAATGCGAAAGGATTAAACTGCAATTATTGTAGATTGCCTCTTCACAAGAGTAGCCTCTAGTGTTAGGAACTTAAGAGATTTATCGTATGCTTATAAGGACTGATCGCGCTCAGCTGATCGGTTAATTATTATTCAAAAGAGAAGGGAGAGTAGATCAAAAGACTATAATTTTAGTGATTCCATAGCAGCGATAAAGCGGCATTTAAATCAAAACGGAAAATGTGTCAACTCGCGTTTTCAACTGAATTAAACATGTCGGGAAATACCATTGAACGAGTTACCCGTATTCCGTGATTAACTAATAATTATGGACAATTAACAGGAGTAATCGTACGCAGAAAACAGGGACCATACCCGCATATAGGGTGTCACACAATAAAATGACCGAATGTTTCATTCTTGGTCGAGAAGTTCAAACGTACATTGGCTCAATTTTTCAACGAAGTAGTGTATATATAGAGTGTTGCATATCGTACAATCACAACTTCAATATATAGATTCTTTGACTACTAAAGAGCCAATTTTTCTTTATGAAAATTATCGAGTAATAAAAGAAAGAACTTTTAAAGATTACGAATTAAAATCTTCAGGATTAAGAATAAATAATAAAATGTTGATAAAAGAAAAAAAAAATGTATGCTAAAAATATATCTCTCAATAAGGTATTGTGAGGCATCTATTCATTGTATGCTGTTTATGTGTTAGTATTTGATTATTTTATACTTCATTATTTTAATTAACTTCAACAATTGCCATGCGTAATTATTATTGTGTAATTATATTTCACGATGTGTATATAATTACTATAGTATAATTATATATTAATATAATTTGTTTTTTTTTTTTTTTTTTTTTTTTTTTTTTTTTTTTGCTGTATTTTGATGCATTGTGTATTTGCTATGCCGGCATGTATGTGTATGTATGTACATATGTACGTAATGAAAATATTCGCCAAATTGTTTGGATAATATATATATACCTCGTTCTGCTTCAAAACGTTCGCGCTAAAGTAAGAATGTTTGAATATTTTATTACGTACGATCCTCGCAAACGGAATAAACTTACGGAGCTCCGTTTAGGGGATGCCTTGATCTCTGGTGTTTCGTTAAATTTATTGCGCGGTTTATTTCCAGGTTTTGAGACTTAATTCTTCATTTTTTCAGGCTACCTTTAACATAATTTTGAATTTGTATCGTCACATGCCACACTAGCAAGAGCTAATTTACATTAATCGCTTTTCGCATTTCGACTTCGCAGTTCATTGAACGATAAAATTGATTTTTTTTTTTTTTTTTTTTTTTTAATATAAAATTGAATATATCTTTTTTAATTTTTTAATATTGAAATTATTGGTACAAATACTAAATCAAAAAAGTAAAAAAGCTTCAATGTAGCTAAGACTTGATTGCATCTATTTGAGCTCTTTCGAGTACTTAAAAAAAAAAATAGAGGCCGATAATTCTGAGACATCCTATAATTTTTATTTACTTTTTCATCATGTGCGATGTATACAATGTAATATAGATGTGCCAGCGCATCATTCGCATAACTCATCAACAAGAAGTGAGGAATTAAATTACGGTAATCACACGCGCGTACTGTCACAACACTGCGGAAAACCGCGAATAGACAAACCGCATCCGCAAATGTCGATAATGCGGTTGCTAACAAATTCTCTTGACTGAGTGAAATCGCCAAATGCCGAATATCAATGAATATTATCCGAAGATTTTGAAAAAAAGTCTAAGATACTTTTTGATCGCTAATTTTATTTTATTATGTCTAGATCTTTATCTTATATCTTATTACGTATAGATCCTTTTAGTCATTCACTAAAGTGGATTCAATAACATGAATTTTCTATAGAAATTTTTCGAGAAAAAGTATTTCTTGGAAAATTTAGATTTAGTAATGTTTTAGCAAAAAATAATGGTGTTTGGAAAGATTTGTGGAAAAGGTGTTACTAGAGAAGAAACTATATATTAAATTTTTGTTTATTTTATAATTTTACACAATTCACTTTTTTTCTGATGATATTCTGATAATATAATTAAAGATATATTACATATTATATATTATATTTTGAATTAATAACTTTAATTTGATATTTTTCCATTTTTAATTAATCTTGTTTCCATTCTTAAAGCTATAAAAATTTATATGCAGAGATCTCTCTAAATTATTACAGATTGCAAGATGAGCTCTATCATGTTATTATTCGATTATCAAAGCATAATTTATGCTACATCAAAGACATTTGCATATGCGTCAAATGAATCGGAATTCCTCACATGCTCATATCACCGTATTACTCGTTACAGTGCACATAGTAGCTTGATGTTGTAAAATATCGAATAATTGCCTTAGCATCCGGGCCTTTAATTCTCGATAAACTTGATTTTTTTTAGGTTTTTAATCTAGCGTATAAAAAATTGTTTAAAATCCTTCAATTGCTTAAAACAACGTAATAACAAAAATTGTTAACATAGCATAAAATATACGTATATTATTATATGAGAAATTATTGTGGATACCTTTTATCATCTATCTTTCTATTTTAATAAAAATATAAATTCAACAACTTTTTATTTTATAAAATATTGAAAAATATTTAAAGCAATAATTTTTTCTACAAGTTGTAAATATCAAAAATGAAATAGTAAATAGCAATTCTGCTTCCAGATTATGCGTAAAAATAAATCGCGCGTTTCTTTTATAAAAAGAAACTTTTGTATTGATATACAGTGTGCTCCGGATTATAAATTATAATATACTCTCTTAATCGGAGGAACTTTGTGGTATAAGAGGAAAATATGAAGGAGGATGCATGTATTAAGAAAATTTGTACAAACCACGAGTGCAATTTTTAGAAAATTACTTATAGTTCATTTCGAGTTTTCTCAGGAGGAAAAATTTTTAAGTTTTTAATTCGTTATCGCAATATAATGATTGTTGCTATTAAATTAAGAATCTCTCTTTCCTTCCGAATAATTATAAAAATAAATCAATATTTTATTTTCCAATAATTAAACTTCTACATTTTAAATTATTGAAAGATATTTTTTAAGAATTAAACGAAATATCTAAAATACTTACTTTTATCGTATTGTAATCTTTATCATAATCTTTTTGCATTGGTAAAATTTTACAAGCAACTTATATGTGATGTGTAATTTAAAATGAGATGACACATTTAGTTCTAATGTTTGTAATCATTTTTATATTCATCTTCCGTAAGTACAAAGTGAAAAATAAAATAATAGAATATATTAAACAATTAATATAAAAAGAATAAATATGAATAATATGAATAATGTTACATAATACTGTGAATGGGAAAGAAGAGAGGAAAATTATTAATGAAATTATTTGAAAAAAAAAAAATATATATATATTATATAAAGCTATATTACATGCATTTAATTTTTTTTGCAAGATGTATATTTTGAAATAGATGAGGGGAACGTTTTATTTTTTTATATGATTTTCATAAGATTTTATTAAGCGAATCGAATTCGTATTTAGAACCAGTTCCTATTTAATTTTCTATCTCTGATACGAATACAATTGCACGCATGATTCGGTGTGAAGACAGCTTAAGGGTGCCAGTAAAGGATGGCGCGCTAATATCGGGGCGCGGTGGTACTGCGGCCTGGGAGGCGAAAGAGCTCTACTATATTTCTCTCTCTCTCTCTCTCTCTTTCTCTCGTTCTAACCAACTCTCTCTATCTATCTTCCCTTCTCTCTTCCTCTCGCCCTATCTCTCCACTTTGGCATCTATCGACCCACCCCCGGCGACAGTGGAGCTTCCACCGCCCCGGAAAGCTTCCGCGCTTGGCGCGTACACGTCCGTCGATTCGGGCTTTTCCCTTCGTCCGTATACGTCGAAGAAGAAGGGTGTCGATCGTCATCGTGCTTCTTTACAGGGCGGAGCAATGCCTCGTCCTTACGCGAGGAGGGCGTCGTGGAATCCGCCGAAGGAACAACTTAACTATAGGGTTAATATAATCGTATTACTTACATTATTTGAATAAATTTGAAGTTTATGAGCAAGAGATTAAGATTATACAAACACTTATTAAAGTATTACAGAATATAAAGAGATAGGAAATAAAATTTTTTACAACACACTGCATTTTACTCAATTATTACATTAATTATAAAATTATGTATAAAAAAAATTGTTTGCAACGATGTAAAAATTGATTTATGCATTTAGTTTTAAGGTATGGCGCAACATGCAGTAACATAATATAATTATATGTATGTAATATATATTGTATATATATTACCTAATTTAATATTATTTGAATTTTATTAAAATTTTTATCTGAGTAATTAAATCTTAAAATCACGAATCACAGACTGATTTGAATATTCGAACGTCTACTAAATATATCTGACAGAGAAATCTGAAATTGTTTTATATAGATTTGCATATATATAAATATTTTTTTAGATTTAACTCCGCTATTGCAATATAATATATTTCACATAAACATAAAAATTATTTTTTTAAGTTGTTTTTGCATAGCTTTTGTATTTTAGTTCAATTATTTTGAAAGGAACTCAAAAGAAAAAGTTATATATTGTAGAATTAATTCTGGTTAAGTCATTTTCTCTCTTCTACGCGTGTTTCCGATCCTTTGTGTCCTTGGTAATAATTATACAAGATATTATTTCTCGAATACGGTACTACTCAAGCAAGGAGAATGGATACTTTGGTATACTGTGATCATTCCTAGCAACCTGTTTTGAGAAGGAAAACAAGGCAATGAAGATAAGAAAGATGAAAAGAGATATTTCTTAAATTAATCATCGGACTTAAATGCCATATCCGTCTGATCTTCGCACTTATACATTTTTGAAATACATGACGTAATTTACAATTCATATTCTATTTAAAAAAATTTGTGTACATTATTCGTTCCTTTTTATGCCATTCTCTAAAGATATCGTTGAAAAAACCTTGGAAAATTATAAATTTAAATTTTATGATATCAAAGATTGCAAGGATATTAGTTTGGTATAGTATGGTTTTATACGAATCTTAAAAGATTTATCGAAATTGATTGAAACTGTAAAATGCAAAACAGCACAAATCCCATGACACAGGTATGAATTATTGATATCATGTTTATGTATAAACTAATGAAGTACATGTAATTTTTATCAAAAAAAAAAAAAAAATTTTATCATTGATATACAAAAAGAATTTATTTATATATAGATAGGATTAGATTTTTCACATCACTCAATAAGTCCCCGGTCTGACACATATATGGCAACATTGTTGACAGACCCACGTGATTTCTAAAAAAAAAAATTTGTTTTTCTTAGTTAGACCGGAGACTTATTGAGTGTTGTGTTATATCAAAAGGAAACTTTATCATATTAAAACATTGATTAGAAAAATAATAATATTGGTTTGTATATTACGATCTTGATCGAGTCGCGATTTTTGAAAATGTGAAAATCAAAAAAGCGTAATCTAATCAGAATTTTGATAAACGGAATCAGCGTACTTTTTCGCGGTGGGAAGGTAATTCCGTAGGGAGTTGAGTTCCTCCTCTTCTCTCTCTCTCTCTCTCTCTCTCTCTCTTTCTCTCCTTAGTTGAACGAGAGTTCTAGTTCTAGTTACATCATTGAAGGAATACCGGAAGAGAGTCTGGATTGTGCGTGTCTACCATTAGTTCTCATTCATTCATTAACCCGCTCCTCTTAGCTTTTCCTTTTTGCCTCCAAGAGTCAATTTGAATTGCGCGATTTCACGAAATCGCTGCCAACACCCATGTCTCGACACAATTAGAAAATGCTGCCGCAAACTAATATTAACCCGTTAGTATTCGCGCTACGAATACACATCGTTTGAAATTAAAATAGAATATATGTATACAGGGTGGGAGTAAACGTTCCGGTCAGACATTGAGAGTATATAAGAAATTTAATTCTCAACGAGAAGTTTCCTCCAAACAAAAATGGGTCGAAAAATGTTATTTTAAAACCCACCCTGTATACAGCGATCTCGAAATCCCTCGATAAATTTTAAAAAACAGTATTAGTTTTTTTTTTTTTTTAACAAAAATATCGAAGTATCAATATTCTATACAAAGAAAAATTTGTCATAGTAAAATTATTTCAACACGTTAATATTTATTTTAATATTGTATCTTTCAAATTGAGAGATTGAGGAAAATCATTTAAAAAATTAATCATTTTTCCGATATATCTAGAAATATATTTTTGTTGTACGCGATGTAAAAATAGAATAAAAAATATATAACTAAAAAATATAAATATATAAACACAGAGAGATATATTTCCGAAAAAAATGTATTTGATTTTAATTATTGTCAAAAAAAAAATAGACAATTGAATATAAAAAAAAAACCTGATATATATATATATTTTTTCTGAATCAGTTTTCTGAAAAAATACTCGGCAGGAATTTAGATAATTACGCATCTTAATTTACTGTATTGCGAATAATATAGCATACACCGAACGTAAGACTGGCGAGAAAGAAGATTAGCGCGCGATGCAGTCATCACGATATAATCATCGTTGACATTGATTGGCGATAGAGTCGTAACTTGGCGAAGATACAGACTTCAAAGAGAGTCTTAAGCACCTAAGCAAACAAGCACGACAAATGTGCTGTTCCCGTATCGTATAATCGCGCTGTTATTGCACGTGCGAGTCTCGTCAGCGTACAATAACTGACGGGGATTTAAGCGATCTGTTTTCAACGAAATTGAGGAATATGTCCAAATAGATTTCTCTTTAAAACGTTACAACAAGATTGACATTCTTTCATAGATATTGAGAAAAGAAGAGATCTACATATAATCTATCACTTTTAACATCGAACTGAATATAGCGACCGAAAAATAGTTTATGAAAAATAGATTGGGTCCAATCTTGTGTAGTTTTTATTCGGTAAAAAAAAAAAAAAAAAACAAAATAAACGATATGAAATCATTTAAAGTAGAAATTCTCTAATTAATTTACGCCACATAATTTTCACTTAACATTTAAACATCCCATAAAACTTAGTTTCTGAGAATATATATCTTAAATTCTGTAAGATTATTTTGGATTCACCTAAGGTCTGGAAAAATAATAAACAAAAGGGGAATTTCAACCGACCAATTTACGAATTCTCATTATTTTTACGCAGAGTTGTTCTTTTTTCTTCTAACATGGATAGTGGCACAGCCATTCTCATTCGGAGGATGTCTCGTGCATTTTTTTTTTTTTTTTCGATTGATGACACACGCCCGTCTCTTTTATCGATAAAGGCGTACCCCCGTATGCCCGGTGGCCTTTTTGCATCCCCATTAAGGCGGAGAAAGGCGTGCTTGTGGGCGCGCGAAACGTCTTTTCTTGGCGACGCGCATAATAAAAGCTCTTTCCTCTCTGCACCCAGTATGTCCCCTCGCGTGCATAAGAATCGATTCAGGTTACGCGGGCTTTGCACGCGTTATTACACAGCTAGAAAGTAACAAACACTCCCCCCCTTCCTTTATCTAAATGGAATCGAGAGCGATTCCTTGAAGTACTAATACGTGGAAGTCCGTAATCTTCCCGCGATCGTTTTAATATTAATGAGAGATCCACTTTTGACGAAGTTAGAAAAAATTTCGAGAAAAGCTATATCGATTGAATCTTGTAAATATACTATAGATGTAAAAGAGTGTACGTTGATAATTAAATCCAGAATTAAAGTTAAAAGATTACGAAAAATGGAGATTGAGGAATTAATTTACAAGGGTGAACTGAATTCATAATTTGTGAGGTCCACTTTAAGCATATGACTCTGTCATATTTAAAGTAGATTTTTTGAATCATTGACGCGCTCGTACTTTTTTTAACAAATCTTTCAACTTTAAAGAAACTCACTCTTGATCTTTAAATATAATTCTTTTTTTATGCGGATAAAAATATAAATTTTAAATTTTGTCCAACCGTCTATCTCGTTTTTTCGCAGTACTATTTTGTTCGAAAGCTCACGTGTGTATCTTATGATTCAGAAAGGATTAAATACATATATTTCTCTCTGAACTTCAATCTCAAATCTTGGTAAGAAAAATTGTTGAGAAATTTTAAATTTATTTATCACTAATTAAAAATAATACTTATGTCATTAGTACTTCATGTTATTACATATAATGCTTTAATCATTACAACAATTACAACAATTAATAAATTACTTGTTCGATTATTCTATTGCCTAATAAAAAAATCCAACATATTAATATTATTTTTGATTTAAGAAACTCTTTATTTTATTTATTAAGAAGGTCCATTTTTTATTAAGAAGATATTAAATATGATCTATTTCTCGTGATTTGTCTTATATACAACATCTTTTATATAATAATTTTCTTCGTGAATAAAAATGTGAAAATGTTGAATAACATTCCTAATATAGAACATTATTATACTCGTCGTTAATATTCGCAAGATTAAGAAGGCGTTATGCGTCGCGCTGACCGCGCGAACGCGTTTCATTCATGATTTCGCGAGGAAACGCGACGGCGGCGACGAGCGCCACCTACACCCGAGGGTCCCCTTACCCCTTTGCCGTCGCCGACCATCCCCCATCAACCATTTAGCAGCCCCACCATTCTTCAGGAGCGGACAATCTTCGCGCGATCTCCGTGTCGTGCGAGTCGCGTGATGATACGGAAACGTATTGAATTAAGCTAATGTGAAAATCATGATTTTTTTTTTTTTTTTTTTTTTTTCGATTCGACCAACATTTATACGAATGAAACTACATACAGTGGATTAAATAGGACGAACTTGAATTTTACGTGTGGGTAAACGCTTCTCGTTAATTTATAAAATTGTTTCATGCTGATTATTATGGAGATGTATAATAAATCTGTGTGTGTGAGCTGTCAGTCATAATTGCATTTATGTCATAAATACGTTTCTGTTTTTTTATTTATATTTCTGCGCTTTATGATTTTGTATAAGAAAGTTCCGCAAATTTTTGGGATATGTTAGAATCAGAAAACACAATACTCTGCACAATCTCAGATTAAGAGAAACTGTCATCCATTTATACAGTGAATTAATCAAGGCCGAAACTTTATTGCAGGAACTGGCGAGTCGGGGAAGTCGACGTTCATTAAACAGATGAGGATTATCCACGGCTCCGGCTACTCGGACGAGGACAAGAGAGGGTTCATCAAACTTGTGTATCAAAACATTTTCATGGCGATGCAGTCCATGATCCGGGCGATGGATCTCCTGAAGATTCAGTACGGCGATTCCTCGAACATAGTGCGTAAACAACTATAATTTTGCTTCGTAGTGATGTCACCATGTGCGCCGGATTGACACTTTGATGTATCTTAAATATTATAAAATATTAGATAGTAACCCCTCCTTCTTATCACAAGAACATTATATATATATTTTAATTTTGTTTAATTAATTAATTTTTATTTTATTTTGTATTAGTTGATTTTGCATTTTCTGCAATATATCGCGTGCTATCAAATATTTTAAATTCACGATTACATTAGCCACAGGACAAGCTACATGTTTTAAGGGTTAATTAACCGTGCTATATCGGTTATCAGGAAGATAACTTTGTGTTGCATATTTAATATCGCATTTCGGCGGACTGAAAACTGTGTATCATGGACTCTCTCACTCAGCGGATTTTTTGCAGGAAAAAGCGGAACTCGTGCGAAGCGTGGACTTCGAGACGGTGACGACATTCGAGAGCCCGTACGTAGAGGCAATCAAGGACCTGTGGGCGGACGCCGGTATACAGGAGTGTTACGATCGCAGACGGGAATACCAGCTCACGGACTCAGCCAAGTAGTGAGTATTTCAGAAGCACTGCGCTCTCCTTTTCGTGGGGGCGGCGCGCATTCCCTCGTCTACTACGTGTCTTATCGCCAATCGAAAAGTGTGATTATTTCTCGTTTCTTTCCCCGCCTCTAACATTGGCCTGGAGTCTTTCACGTAAAATCCATATAACCGTTGATAGAGGATGACTCAGGTTTTTACCACATTTTTCCTCTTTCTTTCGATTTTTCCTTCGCAAGAGCGTCGAAGCACTGATCTAATTTCTTTCGCTATAATAAAGAAAGGTCCGACAAAAGATTTAAATTATACAAGTGGGGATGGATAAGATCAATTCTTCGTTTAATTTAAAATTCAGTTTAATTAATAGATATTTACAGTATAATATCCGGAAGATGTGAAAAGAGATTGATAGTATTTGATCAGAATCGCGTTATAAAAATATCGACTTTTGAAACTAGTTCAAAAGTTCATTGGAAGAAAGTGGGAAACCTGATATCATCCTATAATTCGTTAAAGCAGCTGATAATATTGGAAAAAATTTTTTCAAAAAATATCAACGAACATATATGGCACAATTAATGTTATAGATATGACAATTGATAGATTATACAGCATTAGTAAAATATTGCATTTGCAATTTTTTTTTTCAAATTTGATTTAGATTTTTTAATTTAATAAGGGCAGTATTATTCGTGAATAATATAGTCTACATCTTAAATCGCTTAATTGATATTCGATAATCACTAACAATTCAGTGAATAATTCTAAACTTGACGAAATTGAAGAAGCAAACTTGAGATTATGTTATAATGAAAAATATATGAAAGCAACATCCTAAATATCTTGTAATACAAGAGATGCGAAACTCCTATTTTTGTCCTTTTAGGAATATATTTATGTGCTCATTTATAAAAAGAAACAAGAGGAAAATTGATTCAAAGCCTTTCCATAAAAACAGAATTCTTAAAACCCTTACTTTTAATCGAGTCCTTTTTGAATTTCATGTAAACACGCGCTCATCCGTGTTCTTCTTGAGTGTACGTTTTCGAGCAATCCTTCTGATATTAATGTGCGCACCGGATTCGATTTAATTCTCCCACGATAACTTCCACCTTCCTTCCTCCCATTCATCCTCCATCTCCTTCCCGTACGCCGGGTATTGAGAACACGATGTTTCAGTTACCTAATGGAGATAGATCGAGTCGCGGCACCAAACTACCTCCCCACAGAACAGGACATTCTTCGTGTGAGAGTGCCCACCACCGGTATAATTGAATATCCCTTTGACTTGGAAGAGATCCGATTTAGGTATGTGTGCCTCTCGTGGTCAGCCGACGACGATGATGAAAGGAGAAACGAGCTGTCTGCCTGCGCCTGCAAAACCACCTGCATCGGGCCGTTTCTGCATTTCTTTGTCTTCTGTGATTTATTCGCGCTGCACCTGGGATTCGTTGTCCGATTAAGTGTTATCGCCTATTCCCCTCCATTCCGCCGTTTAAGTCCTGTGGCTTTCTTCTGTTAAACAAAGCAATTTATAAGATTCTCAAAATTATAAATTATCGCGCATTCATTATCTATTTACCAATCGATTGATCATATCACGTAGAGATGAAAATAAAAATATCTCCCGATTTTTCCTGTTTTATCATGCTCGTTTGAGATATTGCTTAACAAACTATAATCTCTTTTCACTTTAGTATCTCTATTATCAATAGTAATTAAAACTTGCGAATATAATCACAACACGTGTAACATTTAGTTTTAATTTCTCTGAGATTTTTAAATATGAACGCTGGGATAAATATGAAGTTGGGATTGCTGTTACATTTTAAAAAACATAATTTCGAATAAAGATTGCATATATTACGGTAACAAAAATATGTCATGAAATATATCAAAATAAGCCTCAGGACTCAATGTGGGCGTTAAAAAAACTCTTTCAGGCTGAGCCAATGAACGAGCATGTGTGAGAACTGTTTTATATACGTTATTTTCCCCTTTCCCCATTCTGTTTTACAATTGTTGATATATATATATTTTTTTTTCAATGTACACTACGCATGGCATGCATTTCCAGACAGCAGCTTTTTATTTCGTTTTACAGTTATCTTAGTGATCTAGACCGTATCGAAAAGCCTGATTTCCTTCCGACCGAGCAAGACATCCTCCGGGCACGAGCTCCCACCACCGGCATTATAGAATATCCGTTTGATCTGGACTCCATCATATTTAGGTACTAATAGTCATTCAATTTGATTATACATCTTCAAATACTCCAGTTTTTCAGATTTCTAGCAAAAATGCATATTATATATTCATATATAAATAAAATATATA
>JBCEZV010000019.1:5279463-5301491 GCA_039654365.1 Cataglyphis livida
GAAACTTATTGAGTGATGTGTTATATATATATATATATATATATATATATATATATATATATATATATATATTGTGCGATGAAAAAAGGTTATATACAAAATTTTTATTTAGATGAAATTTTTAAGTATGGCCGACAGAAAATTTTGAAAATAATTTTTCTTCTTTGTCATTCAAAAATCATTTTAAGAAATAGGTACCAGCAATATCCTTTAAGGCATGCACAGTATTTTATCTCATTAATTGATACAAGCCGGACCTTTCGGAAGTCTCGATCTCATTTCCATAGTTATAGAAACATGCGCTTCCATGATTTAGTAATTGCACACCATGTAGATACGATGACCGGTTTATCCAACGGTATTTCGCAGTATTTACCTTGTCGGACACTTCTTATCACTGTGCACGCCGCGCGTAATGTAATAGATAGCGAGGTAGATCGACATACGAAAATGCAAAAGGAAGCGCAATAAATAATTGATCATTCGGTCAAGTACGAGTTATCGATAAATCTGAATGCGAAAAACGTGACGTTATATCGAACGACACGTGGGGAGATAGAGACTTCGCCTTGTATTTAAATGCATATAAGGTTGCTCGAATATTCCGGATAAAACGGATATTTTGCAAAGATTTTATAAAACTAGGCCACACTTTATATACTTCCCCTATAAGATAAGGAATTAGTGTAGAGTGTCACAAGTTTTTTTCTTTTTATCTACGGATTATGCACAATATATTGCAAAATATGATACAATACATTCTATTATACGCTATGTATTTTCTGAACCATAAAATTTCAATTTCTTTTTATTTGATTAGTTATTTAAATGGGTAATGAAATGTATCTCTGTTTTTTTTTCAATTATTATTACTATACATATATATATATGATTATATAGGTGATTTCAAAATGCACATGTTGACTTAATGGATTTAATAATAGACCAAATATTAAGGCGTCTGCAAAAAAATATATATCTAATATTCCGATATTATCTTGATTTATAGAATCTCTATCCCATTAATGTGTAATTTAACATATTCGTATCTACTTTAGGCAATTACATATGATTTAAATTTCAAATGATAGATTATTCTCATATTGCCTCTCTTCATTAGTAGTTTATTAAAATCTTATAATAATTAATTTTCATATAGGCAATCCTTTTTAATTAAAAGAAAACCAAATTTCTTCATAATTTTTCATACATATGTATATAAATTTTATTCATTAACATTTCAATTTATATAATTAAAGTTAAAAGGGCATTACACGGACATAAAGAATGTCTCTTTATTGCACTCGGATTTTCAGACTGTGTGCACTAAAATCGTTGAAAGTTTCGATTCGTGTACTCGGTTCACATATTTAACTGTCAAGAATTTAATGTCCTACCTTTACGAAATATTCTAGTAAAATATAATTCTCTCGCACATGTACTCCATACTATTCCGATTCTTCCGTTGTCATAGAAACAACCCGTAGGCTTGGTAATAATCTATTGTGTTTTTAGAGGATCAACTCCACGAGACCATTATTCTCTTCCAATCGCGTAATTCGGAAAATCAATTTCAAGAATTAGGATGTATCATAAAATTTGCACGTGCAAAATTCTTTATTGAAATTTTTGACAATCGTCCATTTCTATAATTGAAACCGTCTCAATATTATTTCAAAATTTATAGTAAAAAATAAATTATAATAATATAATTATATATGTTTTCGGAAAAATGTAATATAATTATAATTTATTTCATATTTTTTTTCTCTCTTTTTTACCTTTCAATATGAAATGTAATCGTAATATAATTTAACAATTTATATGTGATTTAATAATAGTATAATCAATATTATGTGTATGTGTGTGTGTATTATTATCAATTATTACAATCAATATAGTACAATAGTACAATTAATATTAATACAAAAATATTAATACAATTTCACAGAATTGCAATAAAAAGCTGTAAAGTTATGCGAATATTTGCGCCACATGTCGCCCAATCCATATTACTCGACATCGTTACAATCGATATCGTTAATATTTAATTCAGCTGCTCGCGTTATATCACGTAACGTAATGCAAAATAAGTCTTATTTACATCGAACTTTGATTATGTTGTTAGTTCAATCAATAATCGCGGAAGCTTTTCAACAGCATTAATAGCAATAGTTCATACATAGGATATCAATTATGTAATCATAAATATATATATATATATATATAATTTTTATTTGGATATATATATATATATATATATATATATATATATATATATCCAAATAAAAATTATAGATTTTGTTTACTTGTGAAACATCGTAATATTTTTTGTCATTGATAAAGATACGAATCCAAATTTATGATATAAATTATCAAGTGATAATAAATTTTTCTCACGCTCCTTATCTTTAATTTCTTTGTGTAATCAAAATGCGATATACATCTAATTATATTTTTCTGCTATTGATTAGATAGAAACTAAATTTTAGTATCTATATAATTTTAACTTTTTCTTAATCTGACGAAGAAAAAGAAGAATAAACAAAGGTATTTAACATGTTGCAAAATCACGAGTAATTATCGGGGAATCCTTGAACTCTCGTGGAAATATCATGTGCGATACTCTAACGCGTGCGCTCCGTGCTACTTTAAGCCCATATGCCAAAACGAGGTCAGAGGTCAGGAGCAACGCGATAACACGTTCCTCCTCCCCCTCCTTTCATAACGCCGACACATTAGTCACCCAAAAACGTTCGAATTAGGATACTTGAGTGTTCTGTATGACAGTTGAATATAATCCTAGTTGAGCATAGTTGAATATCATTATGGAGATTTCCTCTTCATAAACTTAAATTGTAATAAATATTACAAAGAGAGAGAGAGAGAGAGAGAGAGAGAGAGAGAGAGAGAGAGAGAGAAATATATTATAGTAATTATAATAACATAAAAATACTTTGCACAAGAATCAACATGCTTATTGGCAATTAAATTTAGTATCCTATGCGACAATTGATCGCATTCTGCAATTAAATAAATCTATGGTTCTACATATAAATTATCCCAATATTAAGTTTGAGGAGACAAATAGATTTTTTATTATAGAAATTAAATTTAATTTTGTCTCTAACACAAATTTAATTATTAAATTTATATTAACAGTATATTAAATTTTCGAATAATAACGCTTTTATTGAAAATATATTATTAGAAACCAATTATTATATATTACGTATAATTGTAACTCGAAAATTAATTTTTGATAATTAAAATAATAATATTTCAGAGACGTAAAATATGTGTATCTACATTTCGTTTAATATTATCTCTCATTAAAATTCAAGGATAAATTATATTTTGAGTTGTAATTAAAAAGAAATTCGGGGTATCACGTTAATGTGTATACATTTGGCATGAATACTTTCTTATCGTGTAAACGAATGTCTGATAGTGATTGGAGTTAATGACGTTTCTCATTATGTTAAATTGACATTTATAACATATCACGGACATTATTACGTTTCGAGCTGCGCATAATGATTTCAGTTATGCGGTAGCGATTGTCACTTGCGTTAGATCCGAATTCGCAAGACTATGTCCGATTCGCGCGCCCATCTCTGATAACGCGGAGATTGCACCTGCATTGTATGCACACGATGACGAATTTCAAAGTTTGGAACGTTGAGATATCGACGGACCCTATCAGATATCGGCCCCCTCCCCCCTCCCCCCCCGGATGTGCGGATATTGCACAAGAGAGTGCTATTGCCTGTGCCACGATACGGCTTATTCGATTCATGCACACTATCGATTAGATTCAAAATCGATAGACGTTGTAAAAGCGTGCTCCCTATACGCGTCACGCATACGAGTAGTGAGAGAAATTGAAAGACCAAGTAAAAAAGTAGCAATATGCTCATTCTTGCATATAATGCAAGTACTTTTATTGTGAAAAAAAAAAAAATAAATCTGAAATCACTAAAACGCTAAAATAATTGTCGCACTGCGAGAGAAAAGATTGGCTATTGAATTGAAAATCATTGAATGTGTTGATTAGTGCGTAACGCTAAAAATGTATTTATATTATAGCTAAGTGTCACACACATAACATGTCACTCAATAAGTCTCCGGTCTAACTAAGAAAAACAATTTTTTTTTTTAGAAATCACGTGGGTCTGTCAACAATGTTGCCATATATGTGTCCCGGGGACTTATTGAGTGATGTGTTACACATATCACACGGTTATTATAGACACTTATGATATTTCGAAATTATCAGTGTCTTTTGTTTTAATACCAGTAAGTTAAATATAAATATTCTCAGATTGTTTGGATTAGTTTATATAGCGTTCCAATTTGCAATTATTTGATTCAAATCTGTAATTGAGAGATGCACTAGAACTAGAAAACACGTTTTTTATCAGGAAATCGATAACCGTAACATTGACATCTGTTCAAAGCATGTCTCTTTATCAAATGTGCAGTAATAGCACATTCGATGATATTGCGTGACAGGATAAGCTTCTCAAGCAATTAAACATATCTCTCTCAAAGAAACTTTATCATCCACATAAATTTTGTTGCGCCCACAATTTGATTAGTATAATTATCTGTAATGAAGGGTCTAAATAAAGGGAATATAATTTTATCATATAGATTATCCCCAAACTCTCGTGATTTTAATCATAATTAATTCAATAAATTTAGAATCAATGTCTTTTTCTTAACGAATATTATCCTTTATTATTAAATCAAGATACGCTACAACTTAATATTCATTACTTAACAATAATTATTGGTCGAAAATGTCGAAAATGTCGATACCAACATCTTTAAATCTATGTTTACTTTCCGCTTGCCAAAAGATAATTCAATGTAATGGCACACTTTGCGTAGCAAGCAGAGCATTCGCTTAGCATCGCCAGTCTAAAAGTAGCAACGATCCAGCATCGTCTCACAGTACAGAGATCATAAGGCGACAAACGATTTCTTGCTGCTTCGGATCGCGAGGCTCATTTGTTAATAGCGAAATTAATTGTGAAATGCGCGAATTTTTCAATATAAATATATTTTTGTCGTACAACAATGTGTGTGCATTTGCGTGCTTCTTACAACGTACAGCGATCGATACAGTGAACAAAATAATCGATCAAGTCAGTAATAAACGTCGTCGCGATGTGAGATCATCGTCAATTCTGTTACCATCAGTGCCAAGAATATTGGAAAAGTTTCTCGTGGTTTGATATGGATTTAACGCACGCCGGAAATTGAAGTAAAATCAAAGTAATTCCCAGTACGTTGTTAGAAATGTAATTAGATAGACAGGGAAATTTTTATTTATCGAAATCTTGAATTGAGAGAGAATCGTTATATTCCTAATTCCTAAATATTTTTATAAAACATAACATTAGTGTTGTTAAAATCCTGAATAATTACGATTAAATTAACTTAATTGGATAAATGCTTTATTTAGGAAAAAAGCGTGCTCCGTTTCGATAATATAAAATTTCGCACGTAATGATGGATAAAACGAGGAGTAGAAATTAAAGCGGTCTTCCGGATTTGCCTTTGCGGATTATTAAGAAAATATTACAGCGGGTACGTCGAGACGGCGCTTATTTATTGATATCTCACGGGAAGCCTCGAGACAATTTACGGACGAATTGCTCGGGGAAGTCTCGTGGTTGGAACTCAACCCTCCTCGTCCCTGTGATTCCCCGTGGAGAAGCACGCGCCCGCGCACCGGAAAAAGAAATGGTCATACAAACGGAAATAAAAGAATCTCGAAAGATGTTTCTCGGAGCGAGCAGCGCAGATGCGGCGCAATCGCGAGAGAGCGGAGAGATGGTGATTACGTAATATCACCGACGACCCTCGTAACAGCGCGAGAATAACTCCAATTTCTCGGCTTGGTAGAGAGGTGGTGAATTCCATTCTGCGCGGTTAGCTTTCCGCTTGCAGTTCTAGTTCGCAATCGCAAAAAAAAATCGATAAACGCGTATCTGCCCTGGGGAGATTGACGATCGATCTTAATAGACCGGATATTTTCCTCGTAATTTTAATTTACGTCCAATTTTTAATTATGCGCGCGCATAATATCGGATATTAACTGTTATATTTCGCTGATTTATGATGAAAGATTTATGTAACGCACAAATTATGCAAAAATAATTCTGATGTAAAAACGATACATCGGACAATAAATTTCAAGCGAGGAAAAGATTACGCAGTTTGTTTATTTATGAATCAAATGCTGTGGCACATACCCTGATGCTTCCTATAATAATAAGATCTTTTATGGCAGAAGCTAATGAATTCATTTAAATACTTTTTAAATGAAATAAAATTATTAGGACCACGATCGATTAGCGGTTTGAAGTGATAAAATAACGAAATGACTATGAGGAACGAACTTTTTAATAATTTCATAATGAAAATCAGGAGTAAAAATAAAATGAAATATTTAATATATATCTTCATCACACATATATTTCTTGCTATCATTTCAACTTTATCTCGCGTTCTCTCAGTGACAAAAACAGGAGAAAAACTCGCGTGATAAGAACTTCATCCTCGCTCATACAAATTTATTCGTTTGGATGAAATTCAAAAGCAGTAGCTCGCTTTGTTCTCACCTTAATGAACAAACATCAATCATAAAATTGTTTTGATAGAGTGCAAAGATATGTGCATCCTCATCACCTCGATCCGTCGGACACTCCGTATACACATTCACCGCTATTAGTACTCGCACGTTTTGTATCCGACAACAGCTTGCATTTACCACCGTGACCGGTTATGCCTGTGTCCGGAGAGAGACGCGTTGAATTGATTGGCAGCCGCAATCGGTGTGGTGGGAACGATGCATGCCCCGAGCGATGTAATATATAAAGAGTCTCGTCGCCACCGCGACCGACTATTCTGACATCGTCGACCGGCCCTGTATCGGTGGCGAAATATAAAAAAAAAAAAAAAAAAAAAAAAAATCGCGCGACTTATGCTCGTATTGTTGGAAGCGACGCGGTCTCGAAACGCGAGAAATTCCACGCATCAAATTCATTCGGAGCATCAAAGTGCATCGTGATCGATTAGTTACGCAAGAGATCCTCTCCACTGGATATTCTGCCATAGAGAACAACGTCGGCGAATCGCTGATCTGCATCAAAAGTGGTGGTGAATTTTGTATGAGAAATCGCTGCCTTTCTCACACTCGCGGAGGAGGATCGAAAGGATCGGATAATGCCGACGTGCGCCTGCGAGAATAGGACTCTGGACGAGTCGGAGGAGCACGTTTGTTCCCTGAAACCACCGATGGAGAAGGACAAGGCCAAAGAGAACAGGGAATACGCCAGTCCGGTTAGGTAGAGGCAATTTTTTTTGTAGAGAAAACCGGAAAGTGTCATCCTGCTTGATCCGCCTCGGTTTGAATAACGTGAGCCGATTTAAGACGAGATAAATAAAGATAGAGTAAATAACATCCTTTTTCAATTTTTACATCGCAGATTGGAAGTCGAGTTATGCCAAACTTAATTTATTCGTTAAATAATAAATATTTGGATAAAAGAAAGATTGAAATTTCAAATCCTACATTGTCAAACTAACTTTGTAAATTATGTTTTTCTGAATTTGATTAATCCTTTTTTCATAAAACCATCCAAAAAAACTACAATCGCTTAAAATGAATTTTATATATAAAAGAAAAAAAAATTCGATTTTTTATTAAAGATACATTCGCTAGTTAATTCCTAAAACGAAAATTCAAAACGAAAATTCAGAAAGAAACTATGACAAATAATTAAATCTGCTATTGAGAATATTTATTGACGATCAATTTCATTTCGTTGTCATTAATGTCGAAAATGGATTGGTATCTGAAAAGTCATTTAAAGATTAATTCGAACTCGGTTTTATAATACGGAATTGGATCGCCTGTTCCACGTAAAGAATTGCTCGACGAGAACACACACATACGATAAAAGGATTAGATACGATAAGGATTAGATTCGATTAGGCAGAACATCTTTCTAAAAGGAATAGTAGCTCGGGACAGGATCGGGTCTCTTGGAACACAGACCCGATTGATCGCAAAAATCGATTTATTCACAGAATTGTTAAAGGATATAACGTCGAGGAATTTGTCGAAAAAAAATACTTTCTCTTATTTCACGAATGTTACTGAATCTATTATTAATTTCGATCATTAATTTTAGTTACATTATTCGCTTCATAACACATCACTCAATAAGTCTCCGGTCTAATTAAGAAAAACAAATTTTTTTTTAGAAATCACGTGGATCTGTCAATGTTGCCATATATGTGTCAGACCGGGGACTTATTGAGTGATGTGTTATGTTATTCAGCATATTAACAGAAAACGAAGACGTAACATTCATGAGATAACTCTACGCTTCGATCATAAACACTGCAAAAAATGAGGAGATTGACCAAAAAAAAAGTGAGACGAGAACCCGATTATTTTCTGATCTTTGAGTGTAAACAATATCAGAAGTTATTTCGAGATGCGCGAAATATCGAATAATAACTCGCCGCGATTCTGCAACGAGGATGCATGGCTGTGTCTCGCGATGGAAATGACGGAAATATGGTGAACGCAACTTCGCGAGGCATTATGCTATGTATTTTCATACATTCTCCACACTATTCACGTGAGCATAATTTCCGTTGAGTTCCGTCGTGGAATAGTAATAGAAAGCCCCGCCGCGAAACCAGCAACAGTTTACAAAAGACAGATAATGCGAAAACGGAGACACTTTGGTAAGTCCCCGAGCGAAGATATCTTGCAGGTGGCAGGAAGCAACAAGAATACGAAACTGTTATCCGTAGCCATAATCAATTTCCTTCTTCGATTTTTTACTCGATAATGGATAAAGGAAACGATTCTTCGAAACGCAGCTCGAAGAAATTTTTTTATCTGATAATGTGACAAAGTATATGAGACATATTATGGCTGTAATCAATAGAAAGATGCAACTGTTAGATGCCAGATTATATTTGATTTTCTCTCTTGATTTTTATCCGATTACGGATAAAAGAAACAGTTCGAAGAAATTCCTTTATAGATAGACGAATTATTGCGCATCTGCGCTCGAAGATATACTGAAAGGTCATCTTTATAATTGATCGTAATGTTTCATTCTTCAATATTAAGAATATAGAACAATTAACATTTTCTATTATTTCATATATAAATCAATTAAGTTAAAGTTTTAATTAAATCAAATTTTATTTTTAGTTAAGAGAGAAGGGAAGGCTTTTCACATACAAATTGTCTCTACATAGTATTAAAATTTAATTTACTAAAAGCTTTCTGTATTTGTATTCTTTTAAGTAGCTCTGTCTGAATACCTAAATTTATTCTTCAATTAATTTCAGCTGGACTTTAAAGCATGGTTTGATTAGCAGATAGTCCGTCGTGTAATTATCACATTAAAAAAAAAATTTTTTAAATCTGACGGAGAACATTTTTAAATCTTTATTAAAAATAGATTTACTTAATAATTACTCTATGTTCATTAATATTTTATTATATATATATTCGGAAGAGAACAAAGAGTAGTTCAATATAAATTAGTTACAGATGCAAAAAAAAGTCAAACACATTAAATACGTCACAATAAGAATATAATGGGAGAAAAACCTCACACGAAACAAAAGTTTTTATATTTCAATATTTAATCTATACATGTTAATTCTGCAATAAAATTATTAATAATTAAATAATTATGATTAAATTCGTGTTAGGGAATGATCTCAGAGAAAATCCCGTCATTATTAAGTATTTACGGTTACTCCGGATGTAAGTGAATACCTGTAACCGATGCCAAAGTATAACAAGTGCATTAATTGTTGACGCCAACACGACCTGATTAAATGGATGAATAGCCGCGCGTGATTTCGTGATCGTAAATCAAAACTAATCTTGACAACAGTTCGAATTAAAGTGATATACGTTTGCATTGCCGAGCGATATCACGTGTCCAGGAACAATGGGCGAACCTGAAATATCGATGGATACCTTCTTCCATAGAAAATTCTGGGTATAAGTCTGGGAAAGCAAATCCAGTCCAGTAAACCTTAGGGCAAATAACCGCGGCTCTGTTGTTCCGTTCGTATTGATTTCGACCCATTTTCGTTTTCGACACCTTCGTGGAGATATCTGGCAATTTAAAATTTCACGACTTTATCAGATTTTCATTTTTAATCTAGATCAATTTGTACATTAATATATTTTTAAAATTTTACTGGCTTGCATAATTGATCAGGCATTATAAAAAAGAAATGACTGTTAACATACATACAAATAAGTGTGCATAAGGTGTAAGAAAAAAAATGTTTTTGTTGAAAAAAAATTCATAAAAAACTCTCGATTTTTAATTTATATTTTGTGAAATGTAGCTTTAGGCTACATCCTACATTCAGAGAAATTATTTGAAGATAATAATAATAATATTAAATGTTTTCCATAATTATCGCAAGTGTAACAATCCGATATCTAGAAAGTTTTTTCTCACTATCACGTTGCGCCATGTCATATCGCTTGCCGGCAAAGAGAGAGAGAGAGAGAGAGAGAGAGAGAGAGAAACGTCAGAAGTGAAATATAATTATTCGGCCGATGAACGGAGATGTATGACTTGATTACAATGCGCGACTACGTCATCGACCGAGACTGATTAAGGCTTACGAGTGCATTAACAAGATCAATTTTCGATGCTGATGTAATTAACGATATGTCCCTTCGCATGTTGGCAAATTATATTCGTGACGTCATCGTGTCAAAGGCCATCGGCGCAATTTCATCACGTTCACTTGGTTTGTTATTCGCGACGATTCAAAAATTATGCAATACAAATCTATAATTTTACATGACGCAAAAACACATGTCTTCGAAGTCTAATGATTAAGTGACAATAGAAAATTTTATAATTTTGATTCACGTAAAAAACTCTATATAAATATAAATTTTTACTTGAATAGACATTAATAAACGTTCGAAATTCTTTCAATAATTTACGCAGTATTATTTGTACAATGTAATTAATCATATAGAGTAATTGGTCTTATATAAGAATTATACTAATTGGTCTTATATAAGAATTATAACATTTGATAAATATGAATAATGCGATATATGTATAGTATACATATTAACTAAAAGAAATATAAACAAAATATTTTGATATAGCTCTGATATCGCGACGCATGTTATATATTTCCATAGAATTTCTTTATCATTTCTTATTAAATTATTTTAATTATTCCTTTATTAAATATAATAACAGGGCAAAAGAGAGAGTTGTTTGACAAGATGTAAGATGTTTTAAAACTCTTCGTTCGATCAAAAGTATATAAAATAGTAAAAGTAAATATTTTTAATTTTTCACAGGTACAGCGATGGCTCTGTGCGGTTACGAAACCCTAATATTGAGCTCATGGATCAGGATATATTATACCATCTTGCGCTCGGCAGCGGTTCCCATGATCTCGTTGAAATGTTTGGCGACATCAAAGTAAGTCGGATAAATAATTTATAAATTTTATATACTTATATATTTTATAAATTTGCTCAAGAAAATAGAACGATGTATTCATGCTGACGTACATAGAGAGTTTTTCGATCAAAATGAAAAAACTTTGAGTGTTCTTTAATCCTTTCCACATCGCGACTTTTTTTGCTTAACAAAAAATTAATTGACCACGCTCTGTTTTTTCCAAAGTTTTCAATTTTCAATATTCAACATCTTGATAACTAAGTCTAAAATTAAAGCTCTATTAAGGTAAAATCTGTTTGAAATAAAATAATTTCTTTTTATTTCTACGCTCTCTTGAAGCTTGAGTTGCAAAGCTGATTTGTATTATTTCCAATCACTTGTACTTACAAAATTTCATGTATTATTAATTTACTAAAATAAAGTTTGCAAGTATATATAACTATGTTGACAAATATTTAAACAATTATTAGCGTCATGAATTTGTCAAATGCCTGATTTTATTTATTTATATTTTATTTATTTATATTGAATTAAACATGTAACACATCACTCAATAAGTCTCCGGTCTAACTAAGAAAAACAAATTTTTTTTTAGAAATCACGTGGGTCTGTCAACAATGTTGCCATTATGTGTCAGACCGGGGACTTATTGAGTGATGTGTTATATATTTCATATTAATACATCGTCAATTGTTATAAAACTTAGATGAGTCAAATGAAATTATCAGAAGCACGTTTACGTCGGTATCACTTGGTCGTCATTCTTTTTCTCTTTAACAAACTGCATTTTAATTACAATGACATTGTTTTTGCTTTCATATAGCATATCGGTGACATAATGACATAATGCATACTGATAAATATTAGATGAAGTTTTTCAACGTAATTGTGTGCAAAATCAAGCGATATTACGCGTAATAATTATCGTCAACATGATTCCGCCGTATTTATATAAGATACCGCAGAGATAGATTTCTCTCGTGTTTTTAATTTGATTAAAAAATAATAATTTTTAATATATTCCGACTAATACGCTATGTGTAATGCATATCTCGTAAATATACATGATATAATATATAATAAATTTCATAGAAATTTATATATCAATTTTCTATAGATTATTTATAGTCTATTTTTACTAGCTATTCTATTAGCTAATCGATTTTGTTTTCAACGTGTATAGTTGCTAAACTTATATACGTAAAACAGTATGACATAAGATGTGTTACATTAAATATCGAGGCTTCGTACTTCCTTTGATAACAGCGATTCGTGTAACATTTCTCGGCGGATGTTTATTAGATTTGTCAATAATCGATTCGATCAATGCGTCTTTGCTCTCTACATTTAACACTCGATTCGGATCTAATCAAAAGCGAATATGCACTAGTCGCAATATCGCGCAATTGTGCGCGAGGTTGACAATGTCACGCGATACATTCGTGATGTCGGCCAACATCAATAAATCGCGAAATATATTTCAATGACGTGCAATTATATCTACCACTACTCGTTTATTTTTATCATCGTAACCGTTGATCTTTGACATTTAAGAATGAATGGCGTCTTAAGTGACAGATTCCAAGCACATTAATTCTCAATTCCTTTTTCCCTCTCTTTTTGCACTTTCTTTCTCTCTTCTTTTTTTTTCCTTTTAAATTTTTTAGTTTCTCGTTGTAATAACATTCCTGTCGTATTCTCACATTATAGTTCGTCTGTATGGGCGGCACGCCGAAACGAATGGAAAACTTTGCCAATTACATTATGAAGGAGATTGGTCACAAGCTGCCAGCCGGAACGACTCTTCTCGACATCACGAAGAATTCTTACCGCTATTCTATGTACAAAGTCGGTCCGGTTCTCTCTATCAGCGTAAGTTTGTCGTATTATCTTAGTCGTTCCTTTCGAACACGGAATATTCTTATCCTTCGACATAAGAAAAAGAAGTTTTATTTCGCTGCTGATCAAGAATATCGAGGACGATCAAGTAGATGGTCAAGCACGGAGCGATTGTGTTTTTCAAAAGGCTTGTACTGTATGCTATCGTAATTGGAACTCGTTCAAATGATGAAACATTTACACGGTCAAGTAGATTTATTTTTGCACAAATACGTAGAGTCGTGCTTATTTAGTGTGGCGTTTAATGAAATGTACGTGCTCACGATACGCTTGAAAGTTGTTATCCTTTAATCCATGCAAATTGTGACCGATTTCGCATAATTCAACTGGATATCGACACGCGTTGAATTGTCGAATCAATGTTTCACGTTCTGTACAGAAATCGTAACACATTGAGTAATTCCCGCCGATTGCTAGTACATCAATGATACCGATGGCAATATAAAATAGAAATATAGCAAATATATGCTTAATATCGCGATACATTCAAATTAAAAAAGAAAAAAAACCATGATAAAAAATTTCAAAATCATACGCGTCTTGCCGCTATAATATTTCTCACATGCCTGGGTAGTCAAATCGTTTTAACCAACTTGCTTTTCCGCGAAATTACGCACACGATATACCAAACAAATCGAGCGAAATTCAAAACGCATTTGCCTGGATGCTGGAGACAATGATTTATATGACGGAGATACCTTGCACGAGTGAATACTCTTTCCGCGCCGCAGATTTTTAATAAAAAGCGTATATTTTATTCATTCGTGAAAATTTGAAAATTCTACCAGTATAAAACTAGGCAGTTGATTTATATATATTTTGAATTTTTGCACTGAAAAGTGCGACTATAAAATAATAGAGTTGTCTAAACTTAATAAATTTAAATTAAAGAGTACATTGAGATTTATAATTAATATTATTAAATTCTATTTTAAATAATTTAAGCAAACATTATTATTATTAAAAAAAAATGTGTCTGTTTAGCATGGTATGGGCGTACCTTCGGTCAGCATCCTTCTCCACGAAGTTATCAAGCTGATGTATCACGCGAAAGTGAAGGATCCAGTTTTCTTCAGGATCGGAACTTGCGGTGGTATTGGCCACGAAGGTGGTACGGTAATTATCTCGGAGGAGGCTGTGGACGAAACGATGAAACCTCACATGGAACTGGTCAGTCAATTAAATGTCTCATATAACAAATAAAAAGGAGCGATAATTCCACAATCTTCATAACAAATCTTTAGAAATCTATTACATAAAATAATAAAAAAAGGATTATAAAGACGAATTTTATATTGCAGATGGTGCTCGGAAAGCTGGTGCGGAGGCCAGCCAAGCTCGACCGACAGCTGGCCCGCGATCTTAAAGCCCTGGCTCACCGCGACGATCCCTACGACACCGTGATCGGCAAGACCATGTGTTCCAATGACTTTTACGAGGGCCAGGGTCGTCTTGACGGCGCGTTCTGCGAGTTTACGGAGACCGAGAAGATGGAGTATCTCACTAAACTACAGAAGGCTGGTGTGGTGAACATCGAGATGGAGAGCATTTGTTTCGCCGCTCTGACGCATCATGCCGGCATCCAGTCCGCCGTTGTATGCGTGACACTATTGGACCGACTTAAAGGCGACCAGGTATATCTAATCTACGTATTTTCGACACACCGAGATATCGACATTTCGCAAAGAACACGGTATATGGATTCATAAGCTTCGTATATTACACGTCGCAAACAGCGCGATCATCAAGACACCTATTTGTATTTATTTTTGTAAAATTTTTTGTGACATTAGTCACTTCTTGAATATAAAATGATCAAAGAAAAACTCTCACTTGCCATAGAAAGCCTCTCGATTTATATTTATATATTATATTCAGGCCGATATCATCGTATATGTATTAATATGCCATAAATAAAATAATTAATGTTATCATATTGCTCTTTGATTCGATGTCTAATCGATGTTTTGCGTGATTTGAAAAGGTTTTAGCGCCCAAGGAAGTATTAGAAGAATGGCAGTTGCGACCGCAGACGTTGGTCGCCCGCTACATCACCAAGTATCTTCAACGAAAGGGCCGTCTTTCATTGGAAGGTTCTCATGGTTCCATGTACGTGAAAAGTCCGCGTCGCTTCAAACTGGTGCAGCAGGAATCTGAGAATTATGACTAATAAGTCATCGCGACGCGAGTACGAAGATACAACTACAAAGATCTCCGGGATCATAATGCGATCGGATATATCGACTCAATTCTAGGGTCGGCGATCGCGATTAATTCAAATAGTCGCACAAATCGCCTTGTATTTGTTTATTTATTTGTAAAAAAATAATTTTGCTCGCAAGAAAAGTCACGTGACAAATAGCGCACGAAGAAAAAACGGCATATTTAAGTTAAAGATAGAAGATAGACAAAGAATTTAAAAAAAATGGGAGCAGATTTAATCGATTGAAATATTATATGGCGTAATAGAAATTTTTTAATGTCTCTTGAAAAACGTAATACCCACCTTTTAAAATTCCTATTATTATATCCTCTTCCCCTTCTTACGTGGTATTTAAATTACTTACGAATTACTATAATCTGTCCCAATATTCAATCTTTTTTATCTGACGAAATCCTTGATTAAAATATTCAAGATCCTTTTGATCCGATGAGAAACTTTGAGTACAAATGACTTGCATAACTAAATGGCACAATATTTTGTTTTGTTTTTTATTTTCGCGTGTATCGTTCTTTTTCAATATTTAAATGGCTCAAAGTTAAATGAAATTTTTTAAATTGGAAAATTGCCTGATGCCGTTTGCCGAAAATTGTCTGATTTGATTATATTTTATGATACTTATTGATAATAATTTTAGCCAGGAATTATATAATTTCCTGCATTGCGAGAAATCTATTGTACGTGCGACAATGACGCGGTGATTCCTGACACTCGCGAGAAAATTAACGACTATCAATGTCGACGCGATCGCCAAAGCTTCACCGTTTATTTCGCGCGGTGATTCAAGTACAAAGTGTGCAGAAATTTACGAACTGCGCTCGAACGAAAGAACCATGCACATTTTTCACAAATACATATCTTTTAAGATCAATTGCATCACCTTTGATTAATGCGGCTCGTAATTAAATATTCTATATCTAATTTGGGATACCGAAATGAAATTGTCACTTAAATTCTTGTCTACAAGATCATATTGTCTAAAGAAATCATCAAAAAAGCATGACATTGAATCTCAGATATATAGGATTGAAACTGCAACTACGATAAAAAGATGAGATAATCAGAAGGAATTAATCAAAGTTTCGGCGCAATTGGTCGGAGTTTCATAGAGATTTAATTTTAGAATCCACAGGGATAAGAACAACATGTTCGGGTATTCGCCGATTAAACATAAGATTTTTTCTCTTCTATTATGACACCCTAAACAAATGACCATAATTGTTTTGTAAATTTTCAGGGATTTATATTGAGAATTTAGACAAAAATTTCGCTAACGGACCTATTCGCGATTTATTATCCGAAGTTTGCATGTTGTATCGAGAGCAGTTTTAAGAGATATTGTAAATTTAGTTTCGCGCAATCGTCGGCGTGTAACAAACACACGCGATGATGTGAAAAATATATATATGTATTAGCACTCTTTAGAAGTTCGCGGTAGCACACATTCCATATAAAAAAAAAATATATATATATATATAGTCGAAGAAGTAGCATGTTTTCGTTCGATGGTTTCCGTAACATAAGCCAGGGACTATCATATGGGGAAAAAAATTTGCGGAACGGAAGAAAAAAGAGCAGTCAATAAATATCGCTCTTAAGGCTTTCTCAATTTCCTGTTACGTCGGTCCATCGATAAATCTGTTTAATGCCATATCGCAAGATATTTATAATTAGTACTATGTGTTGTATGTTATTATTGTGTGCAAAAGTGCGACTTGAGTTTTCTATAAACATAGTTGAAACAATATTGTATAATCGAAGATTCTTATGTAAAGTATCGCACTATAATATCAATGTGCTATAACCAGTTAAAATGGCAACGACCGATTTATCACGAACAATATAATTATTATCTGCAATAATGTACGTCAGACTGCCAAGCTAATGTTTTCTGTAAGTAGGTATTGGCTGATACACCAATAAATGTAATTTCAAGTGTTCAATGTTAATTGAACATTTATAACACGTATAATTCTGCTTAAAAATTTATTTCAGCAATGAGAAAAAAATCACGAATATTCAGTCATTCTCATATAATCATAAATAATTATTTGTAATTTGTATATTTTTGTCAAAATAACGGAAAAATTTTTATATCACAAAATTATAATCAGCTTTTTCACAAATGTTTAATATTTGTATGCATTCATATATATTTAAGCGAATTATATGAATTGCGAACATTTTTAATGCAAAAAAAAAGATAATCGCAAAGAAATTATTAATCACAAATTACTTAGAAATTACAAAACTATAGCGAAAATTATGGCAAAGTAAATACGCCGTAATCGTGTTATTTTGTCCACACGGTTGGACAAAAGACATTATTAAAATACATTTCAGAATACAATTTTTTTCAGATTTTACTCGATAAATTTTGATGAACACTCGTATTATAATACTCGAAATATTAACAACGCGAAGATTTTACTCGGAATGCGAAATCTTTAGATAAAACTAACACTTTGTATTTTATTCATAATTTTATTTATGTCAAGTATAACGTTGAACAACACGTATTTGAAATACTGTCTAGCCCTGAGCGCCCACGTTACTATGTTCGTTATTATTAATATTCTACTACCGTAGAAAAAGAGAGATAGCAAAGTTATATAGTTGTATGATACACCTTCGTTAAAATTGTTGCTAGCAGATGAATACGATTTGCATTTATCGTTCATCGCGACGCAAAGAAACACACAGTGGAGCCTAGAATCGATATGTAATATTATAGTTGGTCACTGACATTGTTATACGGGTTTCTCCTCTCTATTTAATATTTACCTGAGGAAAATTTTCGTTACAACACGTCGTTAGTATCAAACAAACGAGAATTCTTTTCATTGTACTTATCATATTTTCTTTGCAGTCTACTATCAACCAGAAACACTCATTTCATTCGCGAGATACGTCGAGATATTAATTTTACATTTTTTAATAATTCTTAGATGCCCGTAATAAAATATAATGTCGAGCAAAAAGGTCGAACACATATATAGCAAAATATGAAATTTAGATAAACTTTCCGTAAGAATTTTTAAAATTGAAGATTTTAATACAAAGAAAAAGGAAACAATGATGTATTTTATTTTTTTGTGAGAGAAAAGAGAATTTATCTTATTGTTAGAACTAAAAAAATAGTGTTGATTTATTTTCTTTTTTTTCAAGCTAGTGCTACTGTTTTGCGCTGAATATAATATTTTGTTTTATTTATTAAAAACAAATAGTTATAAGTAAAAGAATCTCAAAGAATGTATTTTTCAGAAAAAGAAAACCCTTTTTTCATCGCTAATGGAGATCATTTTCGAAATAACTGGATATATTTTTTCTCGGGTCGATATTCTTCGTCGTCATATGTGCTTTCTTTCGTTCCACAAACAACGACATATCTGTGATGCATATTTATTATAATATGTATGAGAAATATTGACAAAAAAATATTGACAAAAATTGTGTACCTAACGTATACATATAAGTACATTCAATCTCATCTACTCTATTTGCGAATCCGCTTCTCCTATTCAGGATGTTATAACATTTATTAAAATCTTCATTGTTGCTCCCCTCTCGGATACAACTATTATAATATTAATCTATAATCAAATGTCCCGTGTCGATGTTAGCGGGATGTTTTGTTATTCGTAAGTTCGTTAAAACATATATATTCAGCTATCTAATTGTATTCTTATTGTATAAACTCAGGATTATTTATATATTAATCCCCACGAGAAACATCTAACGTGTCCTTTTAAAAATTAATTGCTGGTACACGGGTTACAAGGAAAAAAAAAAAAAAAAAAAAAAGAAAAAGAAGGAAAGAAACACGTTGTTGATTGTACGTTATAAAAGGACAATAAAAGAAAATATTATATATCTAATAGCATTGCCTCTTATCCTTCCAATTTCATTTTAAGTTTGAAAATGATTAAATTAATTAAAAAATGATTAAACTAATTAAAAAAATATTATTTATCCAATTCGAATAAAAAATTGTTCATTATCTAATTGAGAGTACAGAGAGAACGTAATGCAGATCGAGGATGTAAGAATGCATATTTATTATGTAAAATAATGTACAAATAAATATATGTGTATGCGCGAGAATAAATACAATATATATTATGCTTCGTAAATCCTAGGATAATAAAAGGCAAGGATTTTGCGAGAGAAAGAATTTCCATTTTATTTTGCACGATTTTTTCTCTTACGTTAGCCGATCACTCGTCTCCGTCGAACTTATGATAGATGCTTAAAATATAGATCGGCTTTTATTTTATGAATTTCGATCGAGTAAATCCGATTTACAATCTTATCTCTCATGGAAAATGCGTATATAAAATGGAAAATGGACTGACGAGTAATAACATATTCCAAGGAATCTCGTCTCGATTTTAAGTATCGCCAACGCAGAATTTAAAAAATGTTTTAGAGAGCAAGGATTCAATCCATATTGGTTTTAAAATAATTCGTATTTTTTTACATTTTCTCTCGCAAGAAGGGACCTCTTATTTTTTCCGATGTAATATAAAATATCTCCTCTAAGAGACTTAAGGTTCTTTAAAATCCTTTCTTTCTTATAATATAAGAAATATTCTACTTTTCTCTTCTATAATAAAATAATCAGGGATTAAGAAACTCAATTTATTAATAAAGATCAGATACATTAAAATTAGCGTTTGAAGAACGATATCTATCTCTTCTTTTTTATTTTTAAAATTCGTAAAGAACGTTAAGCATATATCGTTATTCTCCTTGATTCATTTTTCACACAATAATCAGGAACGACATGTCGTCGAGTAGAAGGACCTGGATATGAAGAGCAATTTTATTAGATTGTAACTTCAACTCTTTACACAATGTGTATCAACATTGTTAATATACAATTAGGTGTAGGTATCGACATAGAATATCGAGTATAGAGCGCACTACGCCTCATCATCGAGCGGACGATGATGGAGTAATAGTAACGGTGGATAGAGTGTGATGATATAGTGATAACGATGACATAAATGTTTAGCCGTAATGATCTCACTATGCTAATTGGATCTTGCTTAAAACGCTTTTTTAAATGCGGGGAGATTCACACATACGCATCCTCTTTGTTCGCGTTCGTCTCGCGAGAGCGACGCCGCCGATTGCGTCATAGTTAACTTTCTCAAAGCACTTCCGTCTGCGACGAGAGAAAACAGCAGTTATGGCAGCGACGTTATGGGTCTAAATAAATATTATATTGACATTGAGAAACACGTTATATGACATCGAACCGGGATCGAATAAAATTCAGTATCAAAAAAATTTCCTATTTTTATAAAACATATCGAGAGAAAAGCGGATTTTTTCTCGCTTGATAAAGGCTGATCTGGTCCTGTGTCTTATAACGCGCTATAACGAGAGTTACATGCGGTACCTTCTATATGACGTAATCGGATTTATGTCTGATATTTTTGTTCTTTATGTATCTACATATACAAGACCCATAACTGTTTTCCTTTATTGTCCGTCGTTCGCTACAAAACACGAATAAAACCGTGCCAGCTGCGACCAATGCAATGGAATTCCGTTACAACGAATATGCGGAACCGCGATCGATTTTGTGAAATCAAACTTTTGTTACATCCAATATAAGCTGCAGATCGCTTGATATGCACAGATTAAAGAGATTTTACCGCATCCCGTTACGACGAAATTTTTTTAAATTTTTCTTTTGATCGTTGAATTATTTATTTTGAAAACATTTCAATAGACATTGTAAATTTCGTAGTACAAAATCAATGTATTTAAATTCGACGAGTGTTTTCTCTGTCCAAACGGAGATTGATCCTCAACTACTACGATAATGAGACTAAATTTAACCTTAGATAATTTTAAATATCACAAAAAATATTTACGTTATTTCTCTTTTCAACTTTGTCTAATATCTTTATACATGATCACTTTTATTTCCTCATTTTTTCTTATCAATTAAATAATCAAGTTAAATATAATGCCGTTTATTGATCATGAACAGGCAAATTTGAATTAATACCCACATTATTCAAATTTTATATAATCATAGAGTTGAGGAATAATTTTATTCTCTAAAAATACTTCACTCTCTTATCCTCTGTTCGTCACGGCGTCAGAATCGCGTCGAACGCGCCTAAGAGACTGGATAAAGTCGTCAGATATATTTATCTTAAAGTATAATAGTAATGAGATGATAATATGTAATAATATGTAATAATAACGCGTACTTATTATACGCGCGAGTATCTCTAAACTACGTTATATCAAATGTATCGAGTACACTGGAACGATATCTAAACTTAATCAGCCTCTTTATAATCAACAGCTATATAAAACTCATCCTGATGTATATAGTAAAGTTGCGTCTTAACTCTATATATATATATCTATAT
>JBCEZV010000019.1:5301591-5315503 GCA_039654365.1 Cataglyphis livida
TCAATAAGTCCCCGGTCTGACACATATATGGCAACATTGTTGACAGACCCACGTGATTTCTAAAAAAAAAAATTTTTCTTAGACCGGAGACTTATTGAGTGATGTGTTATATATATATATATATATTTATATGTATATATATATATATATATATGTATATATATATGTGTGTATATGTATACGTATACGTATATATGTATGTCGTAAATGTACCGTGAACGCGAGTCGCTCGAGTCCCTCGTCGAAAGGACTCGACAATTGATACATCTATAAATCGCACACTTATATCTAATTCACGTGAAGCCTGTAAACGGGCAGGTCGTGCAAGTGTGGTTTATCTGCTTGTCAGCTTGTTATCACGGATATATAATTAGACTAAAGTACAATAGCAATTGTTTAATATTCTGTAAACAAAATCATTTATTCCGCGGGGATCACTGACAATAATCAGAATCAATTTCATCGACATCGATTAATAAATAAACTGTAACTAATAAGTATTTTGTCCCTTCTTAATCTTACTTACAACGAAATTCAGTATTGTGTAATCATATATTAATCATATCTTATAAAAAAATCAATACTACAAATTGTATAAAGCAGAATGCAGTATTCATTTGGCTCTCTGCTTATACCGAACTTTAAAATTAAAAAGAAGAACAAAGATGTCATCTCGATCTCGATAAAATTGTAAGTTGCACTTTGCAGACTTGCTCGTTTATCGACTTCCGTATAAATAAAAATTAAAGTCGTAATTATAATAGTATAATAGTCACTTAAATCTTATGGCTTATACGTGGCTACGCGTTCTATCACAATTCGCCTAAAAAATAAAAAAAAAATGATATCTTTATTTCTGTATAACTGAAATCCTGCCATTATCGATTGCAGGCGTGAGAATGCATCCTCTGCCATTCGGGGAAAAAAGGCACCAACGAGGAGCAACGAAAGTCGTGTTAATTTTCGATTCTCATCCACGCTGAAGCAATTCGTTCGAATCGCACATCGCTTAAATTATTCTCCATTCGTAAAAATAAAAAAAAGTCGATCGACAGGAGGAGAACAGAACGAGAATCGAGTATTGAAATTAATCTACGTTCAATTGTCTTCAATTTTAATTTTAAGATTGAATTAAAATTAGGAAAAGATATTTTAAAATTAAATTGTTCAAGTTTTTAGAAAAATAGGTCATTGTTGCATGAAAATCTTTTAATCGCAAAAACATCGCTATTAACGATGCCGTAAAGCTTGTGGCAAGCTTTAACTTTTTGCCATAAACTTCTCTCATAAGCTCCGAAATTTAATCCATCTGACTCTACAATTCCATCTTGAAGATATTGAATATCGCAGGGATTCTTAAATAAATATATCGTGACATCCATCAAATCCTGATTTCATTGTCACTATATGTTACATCCAGCCTGCGAAAAATGGAACAGTAGGACGAGATGAAGCGTATAAAAAGAAAAAAAATATATATATATATATATACGAATTGTCTCGTTTCGCGAGAAAAATTTGTCCTACTTTTTTGGCACACGCTTCCTTTGTCTACCATATCGTGGCTTTAGGCCATTTATTATATAGTAGTAGTATAAATCACGTTTTGGAAATCTTTCCCGATGCGATGATTCATAATAAATATAACAGAGTTGAACTGCAATTGAAATAGCTCTGCAATGATCGTTCGCGATTTAAGAATTGAGAATTAAAAGTGCGACAAGCCTGTGCGTTCAATGCCAAATATGTCATCAAAGAACAACTCAGAAGAAAGTTTTCCGAAGAAAAACGTGACTTACGCCATTCGCCTCGATAAACAGCGAAATCGCGAATTCTACTCGCGATCATACGATTCTCTTCTCCTCCGTTCAATCATTATCCTACGACAGCACGAACAAATGCTATTGAGTGAGCTACATACACGAGAGTATGCATTACTAGACCGTTACAATTAATGTAAATATATTGTCGAATATATTATCGCGCGGATCCTCAGAAACCCGAGCATGCCCGAGTTCTCGACACAAGGTGTCAGCAACGGATTTTCGATCATCGGCAGTCGCTCGAGATTCTCGATCAGACCCGCGGAATAATTAGCACTCATTAATACAAGAGCACAGTTTAGACGCCTCGCCGGATTATACACACCGTTTACTTTACCAAAGCCCCGCGTAAAATCGAAGCCGTGACTGGCGAAAGTTCACAAGTTCATCCACCGGTGTTCCGACATGATCGATATACGTTGTGGTTCTCACCCATTAATTCTACCATTATTAATCTTCGCTTCTATACGTTTAAGGAACAAGGACGCTTATAATTCAATCCTCTCGTGTTGGCCTAAGCATCACGCTATCTCTCAGATAAACGATATATGTATCGCTACACCGCCACGCGCGGCTTCGCAATTTACGGCTTTGATACGGGATGATGAAGATGAACAGCGCATATATAAAAGCGCATACACCTTTTTTTATTAACTCTTTGAACCGGTCTTGCATTTGTAAAAAAAAAAAAAATAACGTAGAATATTTCAAGCTATAGAAAAAGAATTAATTCTTAAAATTTTTTTTCTCGGTTTTCTTTTTTTTTTTTTACCCGTTTTCATTTTTTATGTGAAATAACGATTGGTAATAACGATCATGGTTATATAATTCTTTCCAAGAAAAAGTTTTGTTTCGTAACTAAATATCTCTCTCAAAGAGTTAACAATGTCTTTTTTCCGATACGGCCATAAGTTTTACAGAAAGTGCGTTCATCTGTGATCGTTAACGATACCTTTTCCTACCCGATACAATCATGAACATGACATGCATTCCGTAAACTTATCACATGCTCCTCCATTCGTCCTCCATCCTCCTTCGTCTTTATCTACGTATTTTTATTACAGGACTAGAGTCTTACTTAAAAATTTCGGCTGCCTATTCGAGAAGGATCTCAAATTCGGGATGATCAAAAATCATCGGGCATGCAGAAAATTATGAGCATAACGCGTGTGTTATCTTAACGATTAGCCTTACCTTTAAATATGCTATGCGATTAGTACCCACCGCTTCTCCTACGATAAGAGTTACTCACTCAGGAAAATTTTCTTGTTATTCCAGTTAGCACCATTCTCTGCGGAGTCCTATTGAAACACCCTTTAACACGTATCGCTTGATGTTGATATTTCATGTCTCTAAACTTAGCCTTCGTTAAGGTTTATTTTTATTAATCATTTACCCTAATTCGATGTTTTTTTTTTTATTACACACAAATTGTGTTTTAAATTTACTTGCTGAAATAATAATTAAGTTTCTCGGTTATATGTTATAATGATGCGTTTATATATATCACGATATATATGTATAATAATTATAAAATGATTTTTTTCTATTCTTTTTTTTCCTTAAAATTTTCTAACATAATCTTAAAGTCACTTCTTTAAATTTACTAAGCTTAAAGCGAGATGGTAAGTTTTCTTCTGCAGTTCGTAATTTTTTCAATTATCACGTCTATTTTCACGTTCTAATTTCCGCAAATTTTCTATGCGATATGTGTTAATTAGCGTTGCAAAGGTCTTGTATCTAATTTCGGACAATTCTATAAAAAAAAAAAAAAAAAAAAATACTTAATCCGATCATCATTGGGCCAATGTTGTGTTAAGGGTCGTGCTATTCATTAAACCTCTTCTGTCTCTCTTTTTATCTCTCTCATCGCGAGAACATCAATTCTTTCCGCAAGAAAAGAGTTTCGCTTTATTATCGAGACGATAAATTCTGTTTGATAGCGATGATCTCGAAGCGTCATACGTATCTGTCATATTCAGTCCGATAACGAGTTTTAAAAAAAGCCGATATTTTAAAATGAAGCGATTGGCGAAACCGATAAATATGCAAAATTCCAAATATCGTCGACTTGAACAAATTTGTAATCTTTTATTAAAATAGAAATACAAATTTCAATGTAATGAAATATTTCACGATTCGTTGATTTTGATATTTGAATTCACCGAATATGAAACACCGAGCTCTGTACATATTGTCGCGAACGTTAATGAAAATGAAATTTAACAAGACAATATATAAAAACAGATCTCTTTATGCAGCTAGTAAATTGTTCTCTCCTCGTCCAACTAAAATGTAAAGACTTTAACCTCTCTAATTAAAACATTATTTAATAATCAGATTAAATTCAAATTTATTTTACATGTAGCTTATAATAAACTGAATATTTTTCAGACTATATATATATTTATATCAGTCTGAAAAATATTACTAAATTTCTCATTTTTAAATGTTACTTTTAATTCTCTAGTATACTATACTAATTTTTTATAAATACTTGATTTCTCGGTGTGTGTAAGTTATCTTATATAAAAATAATAAAAGTTAACTATTCCATAAACTATTAATTTCTCATATGTACTATATAAATTTATAATATAACAAAATAACATAGTATATATATATTGTAACGTAAATAATATAATCATTATAAATTTAAAAGTACTTAAAAATTTATATTAAAAAATTAATTATTTTCTTACAAAATTTAGACTTAAAAATTATTATTTAACGTTCACTTCGATACGTACAAAGATCATTGCTATGAAATATCTAAAATTTTCATTTTCTTGCATTCCACTTTATTATTTTCAATTATTCAAAATACGATCATAAACTCATTTCAACTAAATTAAATTTCGATCTTGCCATTCGTCACAGTTTTCTATCATTTTTCTCCACCATTCTTTTTTGCGATTTAGCGCAACACAAATATCTCTATGATAGATAGATTGTCAAGGATTACAGTCGTTTTATCAGTCCTCGTTTTGTCCCTCAAATACTAGTGGATATTTTGATTAGTTTTTTCCGAAGATGCCCCGATTTTTACCCGGAAATATTAAATCTTCAGTCGTTATTTCAAAGTTTTTCCAAAGTCACATAAGTTATTAGATCATGTAGAGGCATATATGTATTCATTGAATGATATTTCAATGTGTGATAAATAATTCTCATATATAAATCTGTAAATCCATCGATAATATTTGACATAATAAACAATTGTATATACATAATGTTTTTCAAAAGCAATTACTCAATGATCATAAAAATATGAAAAATGTGTTTGACATAAAGTGTGAATGTCTACGTGATATATTTTAAAATTAAATAGATTTAACAAGGGGATAAATGTTTGATGGATGTATAAGAAAAAAATCGTCAATACCGAGAAAAAATAATGAATTATCGCACTGATTGTGCGGAATCTTTCTACTATCGTATCGGAATCCGTCGTATTATCTTACTAGCATAAACGCCGGTTACGTGTCTTTCGTTGAATCAGTTCGAACGACTCAGAGATAATCCGTCCGGACTAAAAATAAGAGTGTCACTTCGATCCTGCACAAATTGAGCCGAACGTCGGCCTTTATAAACGAGCTTGAACGTCTGCCAATCATGATTCGGATGGCGTGTCTATTTAGTTATCTATCTGCCTACCTCAAAACGGAAATCTCCGCTGCTCTCGCGATATCGATTCATCTCGTGACCGACATTGGAGATTCGGGGCCACAAGAGAAAAGACAGTTCGTCTACTCAACTTACCTTCTTCCCTCAAAGATCATTCTTAAAACATCAAAGTCAGCGAAATATTTAAGATGCCTCAATATATAGAGTACCCACCCAAGAAAATACAAAGTCAGCCTAAAGTCGATTTTCTATATAAGTCATTCTTTCGATATTTTTCAGAGGCCTAGTGTCGCTAATAAAAATTGTGTGTAAATAAGTTTCTAGATTGTAAAATAAAATAAACTAACAAAATAAAAATCAAATTGTTCAATGATTCTAAATTGTTGTTACAAAAAAAATCTAATAATCCATGAGACTTTGTTTCAGCATTGGAGAATTAAAAAGAGTGAATTCGCAAAAGGGAAAAGATTCGGAGTGATCTCAACCTCTCTCGCTTCGTTGGCTCGTGTCTCCCGCCTTAGAAGGACGTGTTAAAATCGCGCGCGAGGATATCTTAAAAACTACTTTTGGCCAAAAACGCGCGCCGTTGCGACGAATAGCTATTGGCTGTGTTTCTGTGATAGCGAGAGCTTGTTGCTCCTCTTGGCGGTGTAGATAGGAAAGGCGTATCGTCCGCAAATCGAAAAAAACTGAGATTTAATTAATGCATTTGATTAGTGCAAAACCGTGCTGGGTGTCTCTGTCAAACGTTAACCCTTTCGATGCGCGAGAAAAGAATGCTATAAATTCTGATATATCGTCGAGATTAATGCATAGAAGGTAATCATGCCGCGTGCATGATATTAATTTGCAAACATTTTGACAGAATTAAATTTTTAATGGAATAACATTTAACAACTTATAATTATCTTGATATTTTTAATATGAAATTTCTCCGACACATATTTAATTTCAATTACAAAAATTATCTAATATTGCAAAGAGAAATAATACATGTGTAGATTTCTTTTTTTTTACATGGCATCGAAAGAATTAACAATGTTTGAAAAATTCGATCCACATAAACTACTACTATTTTTTTTATCGTGATTGCAAAAAAAAAAACAGAGATAGAGAAAAAGCACATCGATAATAAAGCCTGCAAAGTTATCAGAATTCTATTTACAAACTGCAAAAATATAATAGTCCAAAACCAATTTACCTAGAATAATTTCGGTATCGTATATTGCAAAATGCATACAAATTTTGTTGCATATATAAAATTAATATCAATATGTTTTTAATTAAATAGCAAAATTACACAAACTTTCATAATTTTTTATACGTTCTTCCAACGTAAATTTATTTCGTAATTCGTAAATTAATTATCAAGCAAAATAAAAATTCTCTAAATCTGTAATCCTGCCTATTACTTTTTATATACGAGTTTAATAATTTCCTATACATATTACATCATATTTTGCGGTACATTTGTGCTGCGATGCACATTAATTTGTAATTTTTGACTCGCATATAATTCGTAAAATATAATTCGATGTAAAATTACCGGTTCATATGACGATCAACGTGTGCATGTTAAATAGCACCTTTGATCAGTACTGCACGTTGAATCTCTCTAGATCATCAATAATGCATAAGAACGCTCTAATAATACAGCGAGCGTAAATCGAAACACGTACGGGTTCATAGTTCGGATAAATAAATGTAATTTCTCCAACGTCATCGTTTTCGTTTCTCTTGAATACTATATACAATACGGAGAAAAATTTCCACCATATATTCATACACACATGCACACGCACAATTTATGATAATTTATCATAATATTCTCCCAAATATTTTCAATTGACAAATTATCTTACGGTTTAACGATGAAACTTGTTATCAAATACTAAAATGTGGAGACACTAAGCACGGTTTCCAGTCGAGATCAATATTGGGCATCATCTCCGACAAACAGTGATGTACCGTAATGATTCGATTAAATCGATTCACGAATAAACTTCATTATTCGAGCGAGATAAGAGAAAACCGGTTATTTCACGCGGCAACTCTCTTAACATCGGCCATAAGTTCAACTCTCTCTCGAGATCTCGCATCTAACGATCATGCTAACTATATACGAGAAATTGGTCAAACTATGGTTGATGTTATATGACATTAACCGGTCATCAATCACTCGTTCCTTAACGAGCCAGTCGTATTTATGGCTGATTGCGTTACTCATGTGCTGTACGTGAAGATTATGCCCGATCGAAGGCGCGATGCAAACTCTCGCGAATACGAGATTAATTAATTCTCAGTTACCCGAAACGATCACGCGTTCTTCCGTCATCATCGTCGTCTTAGTCGAAAATGACCTCTCGAAGATGAGCAACGGATCTTAAATCGAGAGCGGTGCCTCATCGCAACGGTGTACGAAGCCATGCTGCTGCTGCTGCTGCTGCTGCTGCTGCTGCTGCTGCTGCTGCTGCAGCAACTTGGGTCATCCGCTGGTTTGCTCGGGCAGCAGTATGCTGACGGATTTGCGGTTCGCCATGGAGACGGCGTGGTGGTGGTGATGGTGGCCGCCGTTTGTCGCCGCCAGGACGGACGTCGGTGGCGGCCGATGGGATGGCGCGACCACGCGTACCTCCGGTCTGGGAGAAGCCTCCCTTAGAGGGCTATCGACGCCCACCAGCTCCTCGGGGTTCGCCGCCAGCGATGCCGACGTTCTGCAATGACGACCGCGAAAGGCCGTTCGCCTTGTCAATATGCGGGTTCGTCTCGACCGCGTGAAACCGTCAGTCCATAAGACAAATTCATATTCTATACATCATATTACTGACATCTGGAAGATCTTAATTTTGCATACTTATTTATTTTCTAAAATGTCTTAAAATATATATTTATTTTAATTTTATTTTGAATTAGCAGTAATTTTTTCAAAAAGTAAAGCAATGCAGATTCTTTAGAGCGGTCTTATGGACTGAAAGTAAAAGGACAAGACGGTAGAAAATTCATGCATTTTATATTATATAAGAATAAATGGAATTATTAAAATTTACTTAAAATTTGTCGATTGTTGATTAAATAAAAATTGATTTTATATATTTAATATTTTTCAATTGACATTCGAATTGGAGACTACTTTTCTTCGCAGAGAGACATTTTATTAGTTTCACAAAGTATCTAAATCGCTATTGATGTGTATTTAACGCATCTGTGCCAAATAAACAAACAGAATTCACTTACCTATGCTGCGGAGGCGGCGTGGGTGTTCGCGATAGAGGGAAACTGGCAACTTCCCTCGTCACCGAGAGCGATCGTATCGATCCGAATGTTTGGTCCGGCGATAAATTGGCTCCGACGGTTTGCACCATGCCGCTACTGGAACATGGACATCGGTTAATTGTCAATTAAGCTCTTCGCTATATATGCATACGATGTCGCTTTTGTCTAAACTCTTAAGTTTCTCTCCGAGCGCCTAACTTTAAGTATGAGTCAACATCGGCTTTGTTCTTATTTCTTTAGCAGAAACATGAATTAATCACTTGTCTGTACTGTTCAAACTAAGACTAACAAGGAAAGTTCGGCAACCCGTAAATTCAAATAAACTTGAAACACATCAGACATAGATTTTATGGGGATAAAAAGTCCTAATTCTTTTAATATTTTCTATTACCTTCGTTAAAGTTAAAAAAAAAATGAAATAAGAATTACCTATTGCTGATTTTGCAAGATATAAAATAGGGCAAAAGTTTTAAAAAAATTCAATTTTAAGAAATTTTAAAAGTTTTGAGATTATATTTAATTATTTCTTGTTCTGGCGTTTCAAAATGGCGTTTCAAAAGAAAATCTCAATAGCATAATGAATTTTAAAAAATTTTTTGAAAAAAAAAATTTGAACATCAATACTATTGCTGTCAACCGTTATAAAATGACGCAAGTAAAAACTCAGAACAATAGCAGTACATGGTTTCAGTCCGCTGCAATTTTGTTCTAGTGTGTCAGTCTTCGATTAAGTATGTTTAATGATCGCGTAATGACGCAACGAATCCGTTCTTTTTCTGACAGGTCTTAAAAACTTTACACTTTGTTGCCTCGTACGAGGTTCTACCGAACCGTTACGGAAAAGCGATTAATGCTATCACGCAAGACATTAATAATCTTTCTCGCATTTGCATCGAATAACATTCCAAACTGTAATCTTAAATACAACTTCAATTGCGTTTTTAATATAACGGAAAAAGTGACGTTATAATATATTCTATGATTTATAAAACTTTTTTCATCTGTATATAATTTTTTTTACATCTGCGAGAAGAATTTCTCGCAGATGTAAAAAAAATTACAGCTTTTATCGATATGAAAGAATACGAATATATGATTCAGCTTTTCGAATAGATGAGAAATTCGAGAGAGTGCACGGAAAGATTTGCAGACTGACATTTGAAAAGTCCCGCATATGTTACAGCTTATAACAGATATACGGCTTTTACGCGAGTCATCTCGTCTCCCCTTTCTCTCTCTCCAATTCCCATGCCGTTACCATTTGTCAAGAAACGAAAAGCCTCCTGGATTTGAGAGCGGAGCAAGAAGCTAATCGATAATTCCGATAGGTATGGGTTATAGATACGCATTCAATTTCTCTACACGCGAAGCCTTTGTGCCCTTCGCTGACACGAGGAACGTCTCGTTCTTGTCCCACGCTCTACTAAAAGTCGCAACACTATTTTAAGACTTAAAACGCGACCGCGAGAACAAAGACATAAGAGGCGAGATTTTTTCACGGAATATCCCTAAACATGATTAAAAGGCAAAATGTGGAATAATAAGTTAAAGATCTCGAGATTAAGCGAATGAATCATAAATGTTTCCCATTATTTTAGAGAAAAAAAATATATACATTTCAGATTAAATTGAATCAATTCGATTCATTCGTTGAAAAAATATTCACACTTTTTTTAATCTTTAATGCTAAATATTTCGCTAATTAAATGATTTTAAAATTCTATCAATATAATTGAAACCAAATTTAATACATATTGTTAAGCTTTATTGATTTACGAATGATTTTTTTCGGACATTATATTTTTTCATTAAAATAAATGTTAAAAAATGTAGAAATTAAATTAAGAAATTTATGCATGTATATAAAGTTTTTATATAAAATAAAGATTTATATAAATAAAATAAAATGATTATCTCAGCGCCCCACATAGTTCTCGATAAATGAGACAAGCCTGCTTATCTGATTGTGAGATAAATTCAGACGCGACTACGGCAATTCGCGAAACGATTATCGGGCCGATGACGGTCCGGACGGAAAATAGTTGGTCAAAGTGGATGATTATTGATGTCTTGGGCGCTTCGGAAAATGCCATGAATTATTCATTCAAACTCGGTTGAGCACGTCGATGGATGTCGAAGTTATATCCGACAAACTCACTATTCTGCTCACGTGCGGAAATTCGCGAACTTTTCGGAAAAAGCGATTTTCTCAAGCAAATATCTGATAGATGAAGGTCTTGTCTCCTGAAAAGACCCCCGTCTCTTTCTCTTTTTTTTTTCACGAAAAAATGAAAGAGAATCGATTATAAATACAAAAGCGTAGTTTTAAAAATCGAAACTTTGAGACTGCAACACACAAGATTCGGGAAAATTTATTCGAAATCTGAGACACAAGCCCTTTAAACTAAACTCTGAACAAAGCTAATTCTAAATTGAGCAAAACAACTTTATCTCTTATATGCGAATAATAACGTTTTATTTATCGCAAAAAAGAAGCTCTCGTGAGTCTTATCCCACTTATCTACGGTAATATGTTTATTCCAATTTATGAGTTGACCCCACAGCATATCGTGTAAAAAAATACATGGTAAACACAATGTGTTTATCACGCTGTCTTGTATTACCTTAGGCAGCGTAAAATATATTCTCGCGTAAAAAAATAACGAAGGGTTCTGAAAAGGACTTCTCGCATATATCATCATAAAAACTTTATACTTTCTATGTAAGTGCAAAAACTCGAAAGTTGTTGCTCTTCAGGATTTAACTTCATGCATTTAAATCAAAATTTATAAATATAAAAACATATATAATATTGTTTTTTAAATTTCGACAACGCGTGATGGCCCTGAAATATTTCTGTTTCGCAATTTATTAATAAGGATCATAGTTAGAAATAATTATAATCGTTGTAGCGAACATAGAAGATCACAATTAAAAGTTAACACATCGTTAATCTGTTCAATCGTCCAGGATCGAAACGTATTATTAAAGTTATTAATAATTGAAGGAAATGAGAAAAAGAAAACTTTTAACGAATCGATAAGTGTTGACATAAAAGAAAAACTTTTAACAAAATGATAAGTTTTTTAATACTTCATCGTAAAAAGTGGCATTGATACTGAGTTGAAATTATGTCAGTTGAAATTATGTATGCCAATGCAATGTTAAGTGCAATGTTAGATATACAATCAAATTTAACGTTGTTTTCATTTTTCATAATGTTAATTACTATCATAACACGCGATAAAAAACGGTTGCATAAAAGAGACTTTAGTCTCATCATACCTTCATCGATCATCGTACATTGTTTTTCATCAAATGCAACAATATTGCTATGTCTATATTGCATTATGTCTCTGATCCCAAAGAAAACGCAGTAGTAAAATAAATTTTATATAATAAAAAAAAAAAAATATTTTTTCATATATAAATTTAACAATTTAAAAGCAAATATAGAATAAAATATACAAATATTCTTTAAATGCGTGCTGTAGTGCATAATTGCAAATGTTAATCGCGATAGAAATTGATTTTACTTAAATTATTTTTTTTTTTTTTTGATCAAATATAATTATTGAAAAAAGAAAAAATATCTGCCTATCAAATAAATTTTTAAAGGCAAAAATTTGAAGATCAATATGATGATTGACGTACGCATATGATAGTAAGAAATATATAATAATAGATCAATGACACATTAAAGTATCCACGACTATAAACTTAAGCGGTTACAGTACAACAGTACCGAGCTATGTTTGTCCTACAGTTGGATATAGTGCTCGATAAAATATGTATGAAATTTATTTTTAGCGAACGCGGCCTTTACTCGAACGACAGCTGGTGTCGTTTTTACATCGAAAAGGGAACATTTTGTATTCGCGAAATTACAGTAGAAAGGGCTTTCAGTATTATATTAATTAATTCTCTCAATATTTCATTCTTCTATGCTCGATGATTGATCCGAAATAAGCTGCACAAAGTAACTAATTCCGAATTCGTGATCTTAAAAAAAAAGAAAATAAACTTAAAATTAGAATGGAAAATGTAAATAAAATATGATAGAACGACAATATATAAGTATACGCTATATCTCTCTCTTTCTTTCTTTAAAACGTAATGTCAAAGCTTAAGAAAATATTTTTGATCTTCCCACTCAGTATAGTAACAATCAGAATAATTTATATTTTCCATTATAATACACACAATATTTAAAGTTTACTTTCTTGATTTTTCCGAGCTTAGCAATAAATAAAGTCTCAGTATTAGATACGTAAAGGTAACGTAAGTGAAATATATTGAAGAGCGAACCGGTTTAAACTTACCTGACGGAACCCGAAGTCACCAGGAAGGGCATGGGGGTCGGGCACGGACTCATAGGCGAGCTGCTCACGGAACTGCGAGTGCTGCTCAAAACAGAGTGCGGACATTGCGGTGGACCCACGTGTGGCCCTCCCACGCCGCTTCCCCCCTTGCTAGATGCACGATTTTTCAAACACGGGATCTTCGCCCATCCACTTACGTCCTTGCTAGATACCCCTGAAACAAACAATACACATCTCTGGTTATTTTAGGGATAAGCGCCGAAAAAAAGCTGATGACCAGAACACACATGCAGTATTCAGATGAAATGTCAATATTTTTCAAGTCTTTTCAATGATTTAAAACCTAGAATTTAAAAAAAAAATCATGTTATTAAGGAAACTAAATAAAACATCTAACTTTTTTCATTTAGTTTAAAGCAAAGAATATTTTTAATGTATTTGAAAGATTTATCTAAAAAATTAAATTAAATTAAATTCTTTTTTTAAGATACTATGCAGTTAGAAAAAATAAAGTATGTAATTAATTGAACTTTAAACTATGAAAGTACCAACTATAAAGTATTCATCTTTAAAATATCATTCGATGACATGGGAAAGAGAAAAAGAAAGCATACTATTATAAGTATAAAATAAATAACTTTATAATAATAGATTATACTTCGCAACGAAATATATTGCAAGTCTAAAAAAGTCTGGCAGTAAAAAAGTTATTATTTTTAACTATTTCTGCTTTCAAAGTCGCTACAAAAAATTTAATTTTTCTCCTAATAAGCTTCAACAAATTTCAATAGTAGAAATTTTACATTCAATTTCAAATTATAATATATATATATATATATATATATATATATGTGTATGTGTAAATAA
>JBCEZV010000019.1:5315603-5350340 GCA_039654365.1 Cataglyphis livida
TATATATATGTGTGTGTGTGTGTGTGTGTGTGTGTGTGTATGTGTAAATACATATTGCTAAGTTTCAAAAGTAACAAACATATGGACATATTACATTAAACAATGATTGCATGTTACTTAAAATATTCGTTAAAAATTCCGCGACATTAATAAAATTTTCGTTGCTACGGAAAAAAAGAAAAAAAAAAAAAAAAAAAAACGATTTTAAGGGAGAAAAAATAATTATGCTATCATGAAAACTATGCACGTTGCACGCCCGCTATATATGTTAGAATCGTTGCGCTTTTCTCGTACCGCAACATTATTGCAGCGCCAAGATAATGCGACATTTAGTATGCAAAGGGAAAACTTTTCCGACCTCTTTCAAATCCACTGCCATTTGAATATGCACATTGCCTGGGATTTGATGAGGCGATACGCGCGTAGAAACGTCTCTCTCGGTCGTTTAGATTTCCGTTAAGAGATAGAAACCGAAGGCGCATTAGCAAACAGAATGATCGCGTATACAGGAATAATTAGATCAGTTCTCTCTATTTGACATTCGTAGCGGCTAAAATTGTTACAATAGATTCTAAAAAACACACTTGTTTTTATTAGATAGCATAAAGAAAATTGCAAGCATATATTACCATATATTATTAGACGTATTTCTTCACTTTAAATATTTAAAATAGATTCAATTTAGATGTTAATATTATTTAAATCGATTCAATATTGATAAAAAAAAGTTCTTAAAATTTTAAATCTTTTCTTTTTACACGATGTATAATTTTATCAAATTTATTATTCAAATGCAGATGTGAAAGTCCATTAAGCATTCTTGGGATTACGGTTGATTGTCAATTAAATTCCATCTGTCTACCAACGTCGATGTTGGATAATTCAGACAGGAAGGAAACTGCGGATGCAATGCGGTGGACAGCATGAATTTGTAACACGGTCGGACTCTCTTGACGAGAGGATCTGCATAACGCAAAGCAGCACAGCCGGTTCTGCAATTCGGTCCTCCAACAATGAGAGATCAGCATCGATAAAGCCTCCCCGTGTTTTTGTTCCCAGCAATACGTTACGCGTACGAAAGCGAAAGAATGATGGCTACTATCAAATGCACGCACTATCGCGATGTCGTAACATCCTCCCGAAACGAAAAAAAGCAAGATAAATATGCGAAGTGCGAATATACGATTATAACTCCTAGTCGATAACATAATGCGCAAAATCATTTTAATGCAATCAATTTAATGTGTTATGAATGTGATAAATATTTATATGGCTAGTTTATAATTTAAAAATGTAATGTAAAAAAAAGTAATTCATTTATTATAATTTGTTTCCTATTAAATTTGTCGAGATATTTCGAGATTATGAGAAATTTGCATTCTTCTTACAAATAATTTTTATTTCCAAAAAAAGAAAAAAAAAAAAAAAAAAATTCATGAGCAAAGCATGAGCTCTTGTCTCATGACTTAAATTAACAAATTCAATTTAATGTCAAAATTTAATAAATTAACGTAAAATAAATAATGACATAAATTCTACCTTTCAAGAAAATATTATATAAACTTTAAGAAAATACAATATAAAATTTAATAAAAAAAATAAAAAATAATTGTAAAATGAAAGGTTATAGAGATTAAAGATGGATTAATATTTACTGAGAAGATATTAAGTTCAAAGTTCTTGAAATAACGGAGATTATACTGACGTAAAATTAATAGAGTTTAACGTAAACTTTAAATACGTGAAAATGAAACAATATTATAAATATCAATGATAAAATTATAAAATTGTAAATTAATTTCCAATAATTGAAAATGATATATAAATATCTAAAATTACTTTTTAGCAATCCAATAACAACTATTAAACTATATCATTACAAAATCATCATAGTTCCCTTTGTCTAACAATTTCAATTATCTGCTCTCGACCTCCTCTCATCAATTCTCGTTTAAGGACAAAAGCTGTGAGTTAAATTGAATTTAGCGACGAGTATGAAGATGTGAGTTCAAATATACAAATGTTTATGTCACCTAGTTGTCACATATAATAGTCATACAAGGGCTGCTTAATCTCGAAGTCAATATAGCCGTCACTCTATTTCAGTTAGAATCTCCCGGGCTTCGCAAAGCCGGACAATGACAGAGAAGAATAACGCAGCGGCATAGTGTATCTTATGCCATCGGTACAAATAGCGCAGACAATAAGAAAACATCTTAATCCAAAGGTATCGGAAAACCGTTCGTCTCGAGATGAAGTTTCCAAGCGGAGATTTTCATCGCAGACGAGAAAAGAGAGGGAAAGGACGAGAGAGAAGTGAGGCAAGGCGATCTGAAAGCGACAATCTACCGAAATTTGTTTCTGTCTAACGTCTTGGATCTCAATAAACTCACGGCGAACCGCCAATCGATTACCCACATCCATGTATCTGTATATATGTCCCAGATTCTCTCCTTTTAGAGAGGAAAGACAGCTGTTTGAATTTCACGTTATATTAGAAATGATAAAAGTTAAAAAAAAAATATATAATTAATTAAATCTTAATTATTAAAGAATGTATTTTTGTGACTCCGGTCTACCTAAGAAAAACAAATTTTTTTTTTAGAAATCATGTGGATCTGTCAACAATGTTGCCATATATGTGTCAGACCGGGGACTTATTGAGTGATGTGTTACATATATAACAAAATAATATCGTTTTAATTAAACCTCTGTTTAATCGACCAACAAAATTGACTAAAATAGATCGAAAAAAGGTCAAAGATTCCACAACTCGGCTAACAGCATTTAATTGGCCGACAGGGCATAACCGAAATTGGTGTAACCTACTTTTGGTAAAGGCCAAGACTAAATCTGCCTGGCTAACATACGTCGCTATGTTATGCCGTATTAATCATTCCGTTTATCTGACTGCGCCAGCATGCCTCGCGGTGCACGATAAACCTGACCTTTCAAAGAAATAAAATATACTATCAGATTCTGATCATAGCAAACGCATCCTCGCGAAAGATCAATCGGCATTTAAACGACGATTGATAGCTGATAAATTGCAAACCGCTCGCAGAATATGCTCGATTCTCGGCAGAGATATGTTATTAATGCAAACCTCTCGGGATCTAAATACTGCTAAAACCGCCGATCTAATGCTTGTGTGGAATAACTAAGCTAACTATTCATGGATATGATATCATGGAAAGCTCAGGAGATATTTAAGTGGGATAATTAAAAATCTTATTTACAAAATGCAAAACAAAATGCAAGCAATATTTTTCCAGATCTTCCGCATAAGTAAATATGGAAAATTATTTTGAAAAATAAATTTATTCTCTTTAAATATTACAATTAATTGTAAATGATTTTTTTAATATTATCATATTAAATTAAAAGGATCAAAAACGGTCCAAAACATTTTTAAGCTACATTTGTTAATAAAATTTGACGATAATAAATTTGCGCATCAATACCCGCTCTTATTTGCCACTATATTCCTACTTAATTAAATTAAAGAAGAACTTTTTTAAGCTTTCTCATATGCAGATTATCCGCTTTATATTTACGAATAAAATTTGCTAATATATTATGTCTTATTATGTAGTCACACAATAGCCTTATCATATAAGCCACGTCATATAATCTCCCATAGGTATTATCCTATTAAAATAATGTAATAATATAGAATCTATATATACTGTCACAATCAGCAATTTAATTATATCGCACAATTAATATTCTAATTAACGCAACTCAAAACAGCTTTGTTTAATTAATGAAATGTCATTACTGTAAAAAAGACAAAATTGTGAAATTAAATTGAATGATATGTAATAATAAATTATAAATGTAAAGTTTCATAATAAAGCGTATATCTAATCATACTAATTTAATTCGACATTTTATTATGACATATCAAATAATGAGATTCATTATTCATATAATTTTCAGTGTAACTTTCTCTCAAGTAAAAGCCTAGTAAATCCTAAGTAAAAAAATAAACTTTTTTATCTTCTCTAATTTTTAAAGCTCAACTCTTTCGAAGAAAGAGCTATTTGAATTCTTTATAATTCTGAAATAATCAGGCCAAAAATTTCGGGAGAAATATCTTCGCGCTGAGAAAAAATTATTTAATTATTAATAAAAAAATTATTAAAAAAGTATTATTCATAAATAAAAAGCCGTCCAATGCAAATTATTTAACAGACTAGGAAATCTACATCGACAAAATATTGACCGTTACGGTCGTTCGAGACAATCAAATCTCTACTCGAGCACTTTGTCGCCATATCATTATTCTCTTTCTCGCATCGCCTACTCTCGCCTACAGAAAGCGTTTCAATACTTGAAGAATCAGAGAAAGTCAGGCAGTAAGTCGCGTAGGTGTGCGCCTTACAGCATAGATATAGAGAAAAAATATACATCGATGCACATTTATATGTATGTGTGTTCACGCGCGACAATGAAAACGCGCAACATCTGGCATTTAATTGTAAGCTGTAAGACACTGTTGTCGTTCCACCTGCGTTATACATATTTTGAATATTCAAACAACCAAGATGATATTTTTTCAAGTGCCCTTCTCCTGCAGGCGGCAACAAAATTCTCGCCTTAAAAATAAATAATTTTTGTTAGTAAATAACACGTTAGCGCTGTATATTAATGGCACATTTAGAATCGTTCAATATATTTTTCTTCTCAAGTTTTTTTTTTTACCAAAAATTACAGAATTTTATGCGTGTGGCTTGACTTTATCGAATTTATGGTTGATTCAAATTAAATTCGACACACAAATAAATAAAATCCAAACTATAACTTTTCACGGTGATTAATGTTGAATAAAGTAAATTGAAGAAACTCTCTGATCATAATAAGAATAGAAAGGCCAATTATGTACAGCTAAAGAGAGTTCAATTAGAGTCTAAAAGTTTTCGGACTCTAATTGGTCCTTCCATATCGACTCAAATTAATATTAACCAACCACGATAATTTTATAATTTGATTTGATCTTATTTATACATCTGATCTGTATCAGGGTTTTGTTAAATTTCTACTAAAACAAATCTATTATAATTTTATCTTCAGCTTCATTTACGAGATACTTAAGCATCTCTATCTTTGACTTGAGTTAAGAGATGACAGGAAATTCTAATAAGTTTCAAGAAATCAAGATTTATATTGTTTTCGAGGTATCGATCCATATACATATATTAAACTATAAATGGAATATGAGTCACTCAAGGCTTAATGGAATCACAACTCCATCGTTTATGAACAGAGTGCTCTCACGAGAGTCTAAGAAAACAATGGCCATGCTTCCCATCAAGCCTTCTTCCACGGTCGCGTGATAACCGTCGCGTTCATCTTTAGCAACGTTCGCGGACGCTCGTAAAATACGAAATGCGATTAAGCAAAGCGCGGTAACAATATTATCCGACGACGGTGTTGCCGTAGTGTAATCGTTAAAATAGACGCATGGAAAAGGGGTTAAAACACGGAGAAGACTCACATTTAGGGACGGAGAGAGAAAGGGGGCGAGAATGTATAAGAAGAGGATGAGAAATAGAGATTGAGGACGACAGATGTCATGGACCCTGGGAGCTTCGCGCGACCTAGTTTGCCCTGTCATGTACATGTAACCAGCTCCGCTAATGCCGTTGTCGAACAACCATCGACGACGTTCAACGACGCCCATCGGCGTTGATCCCGGTCGGATCAGCCAGCAAAACCGTTGACAGATCCTTAATGTGAAGCATCACCCATCTAGATGCAACGATCGTCGCCATCTTTCATCGGTGACTAGTCGCTTTCGCTCGAATAGTCATTTGGATCTCGCGAGGTAAATGTTTATATAATATAGTAGAGCGCGAGTTAATATCTGCGCGAGTATTAAATTTAGAATGCTTACGCCTCGATTATGTGAATTTCGTTACAAAATAAAATAGTATAGTTTCATATTAAAAAGAAAAAAATCTCATTTTTCCTAGCAACAACGTCGTTTATATATTAAAAAAAAAAAAAAAAAAAAAAAAATTTATTGAGATTAAACTATTCTCGTGAAACTTTATAAATTAATTACATTAAAAATGGCGTTATATAAGTCCAGCTTTAGTTTTCTAAATCTTAACAATTTTAAAGAAACATTCTGAAAATTAAATTTAAAAATAAACGAGAAAGAAAGAAAGAAAGAAAGACGGAGAGAGAAATTACGGAGTATATTGCATTTTATGTGAAATCAAACAGATGCTTCGACATTTCGCAGCAGGTGCATTCAAGAAGATTAAATCTGCAATCCTGAAAAATGCACTCAATTGCATCACCAAGGTGAACCGACGAGATATCTATCGATTGTATTTCATCTTGCGGTCACTTCGTCTTCTTGAACTGTACGCCGTATATATGTTTCGCAAATACATTGATACAGTGATTTACATTCCTGCGTATATCAAGATTGCACTTGTCGCAGACGTCGCAGGGCAAATTTACATTTAGATCGAGGCACAATCAATATACAGATACGCGTCGTTCGACGCAACGAACGAGCTTTTCCACTTCGTTTCCGACGACAGCGCGAGAAGATGTGGCTGTAGGTACGCGATACGCAGACTCTTCCTCTCGAGGTAAGGATTTCACGCATCGCCGAGAATGTTCTCGCGAGAAAATTGCGTATAAACTTATCGCTGAATCATACTCTGTGCTCCGCGAAGATCGAATTTGCGGTGGAGTTTCCGACAACGACGAGATGAATTTATCGTAGCGTGAACGCTCGCGCTTAGATATCAGTGTTAGCACAGAAGATAGCAAACTTGTGAACAGTCTGTGCAGAAAATATGCTAAGTATCCTATGGAATATCTGATCTTAATTTCACCGACAAATCTGTCGATGAATTTGGAATCAACATTTTCTGAACAATCGGAGCAAAATATTGTATCCGTAAACTCGTTATAAAAAAATCAGTAAAATATTATTTCTCGCTGTCATTTATGTTATTTATAATATTTATTTCACACGATATTCTTAGTATTAAAACATTGTCTGGTCTAAAATTTACTCTTTTCAACTAAAATCCATGTCTAATTGTCAAGTATATTCGCACACTTCGCTTTCGTTCTTTTCTTCACAATTTCTCACAGTTGCATTCGAATCGGTATTATTCGCGGCGAGATTTTTAAAAGCGTACCGCCAGTCACGCTTTCCATGCCACCGCCCTAATTGTCTACATCCAGGCAAAACATCCTTGCTCATGTTTTTGTGCGGCTCCTTCCGCGAGATTGCGAGGCAAGCTGTATTTATCCATGCTTCGTGAAGCCAGACATAATTTCATCGTTTTGTCGTAAAGCGGAAACATCGGTGCAATCGTCTTCGCAAAGAGGGATACTGTTGTACTGACCAAGATTATTCTGACGAGCGGTCGTCGTCGGAATTCTTATCTAATGTTACTTTTCAAATAAAGCAAACGTAAGTGCGTCTTAAAAAAAAAAAAAAAAAAAAAAAAAATATTGTTGCATAACTCAGACTTAGAAACGTCAATCAATAGATTAACAAGAAAAGAAGTTCAGAGCGCAATTTGTTGAAAAATCGGCAGTAAAATAAAACATTATCTTCCATTTTTCATATTATATATATTAATTGGTTAGTTTTTCTTTTTTCTTTCTCTAAAAAAATTTTAGAGAATTTTTTACAAGAGACAGAAGAAAATATCCAAAAAAAAAAAATTTTAATTATTGCCATTTTAATTTTTAAACAAAAACATTTAAACATTTAAAAAGATTATCTTGTTTCACGGCCTAATAAACACGTAGTAATATATTCAGAAATCGTTAATTAGTACAAAATAAATCATGAAATATCACAAGTTTTATCAAGATTTTTTTTTTTTTTTAGTCGATTCCCTCTTTCTCTCTTTTTGTACGTCTTTTAGCAATCTGAAAAGTATACGTTTCTTTTGCTTTTTCTCGAAACTAGATATCACGAAACAGTTCCATCTTCTTGAAATAGCTTGCCTGCTATGTACTTGCCTCGAATACTTGTGCGAGAATATTGCAGCCATCGTCGGTATGAAATTTCTGGAAAACGATCAGTCTCGCAGAGACCGCATAAAGGGAGTATCTTACCACAGAGATAGAAGGAGATAGACGAGAATTCGTCCTTGGTAGAATAGACTAAAGATACTCTTTCGGCGTATATGCGATGAGATATTTATGAACGATGCTCTGGATGTGCCGCTGCAAACGAGAATCGCATGAAAAGGAACGCGTTTGAATCAGCATATGCACAAGCAGAAAGAGAGAAAGAGAGAGAAAGAGAAGGATAGTAATAATTTATTCGGATTGAAATTAAAAGGATGGAACTGAAACGATGCACGCGTTGTATGCCCGACTTTTTTTCTCGGAATCTTGCTCGATGAGAAACGATCGAGATGACTCTCGCTGCGTGAAATCAATCGTTCTCAAAACGTCCCCTTTATAAACATGACGTTAGAATATCTTTTTCAAATGCATCTTTATCCGCTCACTATCAACGTAATCGACAAAGTGGATTATTTCTGTCATAAGTGAGCGATGAAGAGCGAGGGAAAAAAAAATATTGAAAAGTTTTGAAAGATTCTTCGCATAAAATCGAAATTATATTAAACAATAGTGATAAAAAGTGCGACAAAACCGTAAGTTTAAAGTTAATTAAGTATCATGTGGAAAAAATTAAATATCATCTGGGTAAAAAAATAATAAAATTTTGTAATAAAAAATGTTAATATTGAAAAAGTTATGCGAAAAGAGTTGTACGATAAAACGCGGAAGAATCTTCAATTATCAATAATGATTTTATTTCCTTAACGTAATCATTTTCGTAATCTCGTGAACACTGACGCATTCTCGCAAAATGCAAATGCCATTAGCGAAACTTTGCGTCTCCAACTGTGTTCGAGTGTTTGTATTCAATTAACAGAATTGTAATGCACGCTCTTGGTGATGCTTTATCGTTGACATATGTGTTCTTTCATTTTTATTTAGCGAGCTCTGTTTACGATGCAAAAAGAATCTGAGAGAATGATCAGGTACGTTTGCCCCGCCCTATCCATTTTCTATCGCTCATATTTTATCGCGATAAGCGACGTGTCATGGAATGAGAAATCCTCGCAAAAACAAGCTACGAATTATTGAATTGTTTTCGCATTTATCGGAATAATAGGACTTTCCAGGTCTCCGCACATCGACGAAGCTTAAAAAAACTGCAGTTGAACTACGATAAATCACGGTGTGAAAAGTTTCGCGAGAGTATGCAAAAGTGACCTTCGACTTTAATAAGATCTTATTGCATGCTACGCCGTGAAAGAAATTGCGTCTAGGCAATCAGTCAAGTTCCGAGCTTTGTGACTCGAATAAATCGTCGAGTGGAAAAACGTGTACTATCGTAAAGCCTAAGTAAGAACGCACGTGTGCACGTGAAAAGATTTATAAAAGTAAATCCAATCAAACTTCAAATCATTTTTCTTTAAACTGTTCATGAAGTTGGTATGTAAATACCGTATTTATTTTTAATATAAATTTCCGAAATATTTTTAATATAAATTTCTAGCGTTTACATATGTTCCAACATATACATATATTTATATGCATATTTTATCTAAAAAAAGATAGAATATAAATACTGCATACTATTTTAACAAACATATTATTTTCCAATAATAAAATGAAATTTCATTTTCAATAAATAAGTATTCTAAAATTTTATTTAACTTTACTAGTTTATACATGGAGAACCGTTACGTTGCTTCGTGTTTAGCGAGAGATATTCGTACGTGAACAGACTACTTTGCAATTTTTATTACCGTTGCACCGTCGAGTTTCTACCTGCAACAGCAACTGTCAACATGCGATCGTTGCAGCAACAATTCTCCGAGGAATTCGTGTCTCCTATCAAAATGTAGCCAGTGCAAACTCTAAATTCTCTCAGAGCAATCTGAATTTTTTATACCGCTCTGCTCTCCTCCGAGTCCTGAAAAATTTTAGTCTTACCGGCAATATATATGTATATATATATATATATATACCTATTCCATCGGAAAATAAAAAACTGACTCCGTGCGCGTTAAATATTTGACCATCGAAAATTGTTCGTTTCTTTGCTAAATCGATAATCTAAACCCTGATATATTTTGTACTAAATTTTACTCTACACGGAGCCGATAACTTTCGAAATCCCTATCGCCCCCGCTCGCAATTCCTCGAGCCCAAATGTCTGAATGTAAAAAAAAAAAAACTTTGATCTCTCGCTAAGAATTTACTATCACGCGATTCGAAGCGATCTCTCGGATCTGTCGAACACGGAAACTTGTAGGATTCGCGATGCGCGAACCGACCTACGCAATAATCTGATAGAGTCGTATTAGCCTGAATTCCGACAATCCAGTTAACTACCCTACTCTTCTGATCCAGCCTCGTCCTGAATTCGAATCAATTGATACGACCTGGCACGCTCGTCATAATAAGACAATACGAACTGATAGGTTTTCTAAGACGGTGGCATCGAAGACGTAGCGTCGAAGTCATAAAATGCCGGACTTCCTCATAAATCCATTTTATTACGATCTATCAAATTAGTTGTCGCAGTATAATTAATATATTATTTACTTCTAGAAATATTTACAAGATTTGAGTAACCAGAATGAACAAATAATTAGCGGTAATTTAAACAAGACGGACAAAAAGTCGGTCAATTGCCAGCGAGAAACATTTTAACGCTAACTATTGCTATTATAATGTGGCTTAACAACGCACGAAGGAGATCATACCACTTAACTACAACTTTGAAAAAATATCTGTAAAAAATGTAATAGCATCGCGTGACATGACGATAATGACCGGCGATACTGTCTGGAGAGCAATGTCGAGATCTTCTCGAGAAGCATTTTAGCGGCTATTCCGCCTCTTTAAAAACATATCATCGAAATTGCAGGCGCGTTTATGTGCGGATATACGAAGGAATAATTGCATACTAATAATCGCAAGACATAGCAAGTGAATTCTGAAAAAAAGCGAAATAAGTTTCGAGTCTCACGCGATAATGAGAATCGAATCATACTTACGTATTTTGCTTTTAGAATTTTGCGTGTCGATATATTGACAATAATGATAAAAACAAACGGTGGAAGAATTTTTAATAGAATGTAATCTTATTAAACAAATATAAAAATAAAAATGATAAAAATATTAAATAAGCAATGGATTATTAATAAATTAGAAATAAATTTATAAATAAAATTATTCAAAAATAATGATACGCATTTAAATTCAAATTAATTAACTAAAAACTAAATAATCGATTTAATCTAAAATTTTCTCCTTCTAGATTTCAGGAAATGCTGATCCATGCAGAAAGTTTTAAAGATCAAGTAATATAATTGAAATCGACTCACCAAACATCTTGATACCCTGAACTGGACTAAGAGGATAGAAGTCCCCGTGCAGCGGGCAATGGAAACCAACTCTGCGTTCCCTTCGCCTGGCACGTCTTGTGAGCATGCAAAGCAGGATGCCAAGAGCAAGCATAAGGGCGCCCACAACTATGCAAATCGGCCCCAAGATACGGGAATTGCCGGTAAAGGCAATTCGGGCGGCGTACGAATTCTTATCTTCGTCCTCGCCAGGACCGCGATAAGACGCAGCTGCAACAAATAAACAAGCGATTTTAAATTAACCGCAAAAATTAATTAAATACCTAAAATTATATATGTACAAAGCTGTTTTTTGAAAATATTTTCTCATATTTTTCGAGTAGTTATTTTTCACGTTTTCGATTAGACTTAACGTATTTTTAGCAGAAATGACATAAATTCTCGCATAAAAGTACATTTTAATTCTACTAACAATTTATGCAAAATTCACACAATTAAAAATAATCTACTTTTGTTCCTTTAAAGGTCTTTGTTAATTAAATGCATTCTGAGAGGTGTTGAAGAGATGATAGTTCTTAATAATGAGAGAGTGATTAAACGAACCTGGTTATTCAAACACAATCTCGGCCACATTGTACTCGACTTTCGCGGAAGTAAAGTTCAGAGTTTAACGGATAAGGCTTCATGTTCTCTTTGCGTGTTTCTCGTATAATGCCGCGAAATCGTTTCGTACTTCGTAAAGCTTCGTAAGCGCGTTGGTCAGACGAGGTTTGAACAGGTTCGCATTACTATGCGCATTGATGTGCAAGTGCATAAACTTTTTCCAGCAAAAAAATTTATGTGTCCAAAGGAAAATTCTTTGAGAATGTAATGACACCTATGTTACCTATGTTTGCCGATCGTCAAGTGAGAATGTTGTGGCATATTTAAAGAGAAAATGTTCGTCTAAACGAGCAGCAGAACTTATGAACATAAATATGTTCACGATGAAAGGCTTGCTTCTGAGCATATTTTAATCGATAACGCCAGCAAAACGCTGTATAAATAATCGATAGATTTGATAAATATCTCTATGGTTTTCTTTTTTAGGAATAAGATAAGTAAATTTTTACATAAATACAATAATGCAAATAAAATAAACAAAATAATTAAAAGAATAAAATAACACAAATTTAAGTTTATTTAGAATTCCCTGTATATAAATATTAATTCTTTTTTTTCTTTATATCTTTTTTTTTAATATTATTGTTATAATAACAAAGAATTTCTTGAGAAAATTCTTGAGAAAGAAAATTGCTGTAAAAAAATTGCATTTTAAAAGTATAGTAAAAATAATATGTAAAATAATGTAAAAAGTAATTTTAGAAGTAACATATTTCAAAAGAAAACGCGGGCGTGAATAAATAATGTATTACATCCGCAAAATTCTCAACAGTATCTTACGATCCAGTCAGTTTGTAAGATCGATTTTTCCCATAATCAAAAATAAAATCCTCTGTTCCACTTGACTCTATTAAAGAAGGCTCGACTCAGGTACGATAAACGTAACAAAGACTTCAACGCAGCATGAGTTAAGCGATGAGGATAGAGGGATTTCTAGAATGTCCAAGAGGAAGGGAGACGCTTAGAGAAACAACGAAAGGGAAATGGGCTATAGGACCGGTCTGGTGATGGCAGGAAAAAAGGAGGGACAGACCGGTTTTGATAAATCGGTTGGTAACAACACTCGGGATCCTGTATACGTGAAGAAGCGTAGCCGAGAAATGACAGAACGCGCGATGTGAGAAGCCAGCTGTTGCTTGGCGAACAGTTCGAGCCTTCTTGCTTTTTTCTTCCGCTTTTTCTGTACTGTAATACGAAAGCTATATCTACTATCTTGAGATCAGCGTCCCGACGCACACAGACGCTTCACAAATTAATTCAACGAGAAAGGTCTTTCGCCTTCGAAAAGAGAGAAAAAAGCCTTGAAAATCTTCCGCGTATTAATACATTAGCATTTATTAAAATTCAATTAATATTAAAATTCACTTTTTAAATTCTGTGAGGGTTAAAATCAATTATGTAATCAATTATATATTATAAAATATATAAAATAATGTGTATAAAAAATAATATAATATAATATTATATTAATATATCCCTATTTGAAAAAAAAATTTCCAAGATTTTTCTCTTAGTTTCACAATAAATCTCTAATATATATTAATATTGATATTAAAATTTTCGCGTGGAAGCATAATAGAAGTAGAACAAACTCTGCATAGCTACAAAGTCAATTATTAAAAGTTATAATCAATTTCCAATTTAAATGTGTTCGCGGTATTGAAAGTATTTTTGCGCAGCTTTACTATTGCTTCAGCTTGTTAAATATGGCTTCCTTTTCTATTAATCCACTTATAGTATGTAAGCAAAGGCTTCAGTCATTAGTATGTAACAACGAAGAATATTGGCTTGATAGATATCTCTTGGTTATGTCTGTGTTATCAACGTCACGTGTTGATAGTCATAGCTGTCGTTCAAAACATCGATTCTTTTTCATTTAATTTTAGCTTTATACTATTCATTATTATAAATGTATATATAAGAGATTTTTAGTTTTAGACCAAAAAATTGTGAAATCTTTGAAATATTTTTCAAAAGTTATTTAATATTAAAAACTAAAATATATTTTAATGGCTTTAATGAGTAAAAAAAAACTTAATTTTTTCCGTATAATATTAAATATTATTAATTTTACTTTAAAAAAATATTAAAAAAATAAAAAGTAATTTATAGTTCTCCAATAATATTTAAATAATATTCACGAAAAAATATTAACAAGTCCATCCGCATATATTTCATAAACAAGAAAAGTCATAATAATATTCCATGTATATATAGCGAATATTGCTAAAGCAAATAATAATCAAATAAAATAAATAATAACAAGTCTACAGTATATCGCTAAACAAAATTAGACACGCAAGACGCACTTTCTCGTAAATGTTAATCATCATGATATCTCGTTCTGAAATAAATACTGATTCTCCTTTTTAAGCGCGACCCACATGCGATTATGAAGCCTATGCTTTCTCCGAAATGGAAAGCTTGAGATTACATTTATAATTAATTACGCTATGATGTATAAGAACACTCGGACAAGCATCAATATAAAAAAAAAATAAGTAGAAATTCAAAAATGGTATATATATATATATATATATATATATACTCGTGCGATCAATAATGTGAAAAATTATGTATTTTTAGAATCGCGAATAATGGAATAATTCAAAATGAGAAATATTTTTAATGGAATATTTCAAAATGAGAGAAAATATTTTTTATCTATGATGTTCCTTCGATGAAATCAAAGCTAGTGATTCTCATTGTTAGTCAAACCAATTGAAATTGTGATTCCGCAAATTTTGCGATCATTCACGAGAATGCAAATGCGGATGTGCATATAATGCGTTATAAGATAATAATGCAAAAAAAAAAAAAAAAAAAAGAAATCAGTGAATATTCACGAGATTCGCCCAATGTCATTATCGTCCGACACACTGTGTACTTTTGCAAAACCGCAATTTATACAAATGTATTTGTAATTGTAAAAATGAAATAATGTAGTACAATCAAAAGCCCCGTAAAACCTGGGAAAAATATTTACCAGAAAATACAAGTATATTTGTCACGTTTATTTGACATGTGTAGCATCCTCTGATGAATTTATATTTCCGCCGCACTTTTAATGACCGTCTGTTTAATGTTACATTTTAATTGCCCAGCAACATTTTCGCGTTAAATGTGCGCCCAGAGTGCGAGTGTGTGATTTTAGAGAGGAAACATATGACACAGGATGTACAAAGACATGCATGTTATGTAAAGGAATATATAACTATGTCAGGAGGAACGTTGTCAGATTGACACAGAATGCATTTTTAAAAATACAAGATTTGTAACGATTCTAAAGCCATCTTCTTTTTATAATGCGCATATCAGTTCCGCGATAAATGTATCCTTTTTAACCGCATTTTCTGCGCATATGAATTTGCATGAAACATATATTTATGTAACTAAAAAAAAAAAAAAAGTAATTTTAAATAATAAAACCGGAAATACGAACCAGTGAGTACGGCACCGACGAGCATGAAGAGGGTACCGAACGCCGGAAGTGCGATCTGGCAGTTCGCCGCTATTACTACGCCGGCGACCATCAGACCGCCCTCGATCTTTTCCACCCTCAATCGTGATATGGGAGTCGGGCATTTCAATTTTGCACCCAGACCACCGCCCAGCATCCCCTCTTCGACCGCCATACTGCCGGTCCTGCAATAATAAGCGTGACTAATTACAGTAGCTGTAATAAAGACTCTCCGGCGAAAATGAGCGGATGAGTGATCGCCAATCGAATCAGGTAGAACACATTCTCTTTATATGTAAAATTTTTAAAAATATTAAAAAAATATATAAAAAAAAGAAGATAAAACTGAAAAAGAAAAAAAAAACGGGCTCAGCCGGGATTTGAACCCGGGACCTCTCGCACCCAAAGCGAGAATCATACCCCTAGACCACTGAGCCGCTTGCTAATCTTTTGCCAATATGCTCTTAAGAATACACTGCAATTATTAATCTTATCGTTAATTAATCATAACATGACTAAATATACATATAATTAAAAAAAATATATATATATACATCAAAATTATTAATTTTATAATATATTTATATTTTTATAGCACTTTGCTATAATTTTTTATAATATAAGGAAATATTTAAAATTCATGATAATTATATAAAATATTAAGTTCATAATCTATAGATTTCGCTTTAAATATGACTTTATATTAAAAATAATTTTTTACAAATAAAACGCATCAAACTTTTCGTTATTCTCTTTTCGACGATCAAGCTGAGATATTTCATTCGCGCTTCAACAAATTCTGTAAAGAGAAAGATAACTTCCTCACATAGACAGATCAACCTTTCCATCAACTATGATAAACGATCGCAGTGCAAAACCACATGAAGATTCATTTTCAGTAAATTGTAGCGATGGAACAATTGAATCAATCCATGCTACATATCGTGTGCAGATATTAATTTGACGTGGAAGTTGAAATTCGAAGCGTATCTAAAAGGTAGAATAATTAAGGCGGATGCTTTATGCAGCTCGCCGACTTGACAAATAGCGCAGGTAACGTTCCGAATATTCATGTGCATATTATACCAGATCATTTTAATCACAGAATTAATAAATTCACTTTTTTTTACATCACATTTCGTTGATTAATAGCAAGATTGCAAAGCGATAAATACTCAGTAGCGACGTAAAAGAAAAATTTTGTTTTTCATTTAAAATTTTACTTTTCATTTAAATCCAATATAACAGAGAAAAACCAGAGACAAAATCATGTAAAACCGATGGGTTTGCGATAGATTAATTTGAACCATGAGAAAGAATACGAAAAAAAATAGTTTCGAATATCATAGTCCCGCGAAAACATAATATTTACATGATTAAAAACTTTGAAATACAATATAAAATTGTTTTTAATAAACGATATATAAATCTAACTGCAATATCAATGTTTAACTGTCAACCAGATTACGGAATATTCCTATCAATTGCTTGTCATCGTATTCTAGTCACAAATTATTTACAGGTACAGATATCGTGACATCTGCGACAACAAACTGAGACGATATAATTATGTAATACGTTCGATATAATTTCCCATTCACATCTTTTTGTGTATATTTTATATAAAATATACTTTTATGTATTCGTTTAAAAATTAAGTTAAAATTTAATTATCAACCAATTTTTTTTTCGAACGGGCTTTATTTATTTGTTTTCGTATTATATTTCCAATTAAATTTTTCGTTCTTCTAAGTAAAATCTTTTAAATAATCGTCAAAACCACTCTCGAAATACGTTTCTTTTATTCTTATTTTTGCGATGCTTCGGTACAGCATAATGGAATTAATCCTAATAATTGTAATTTGAGTTATTTCTCTTTCGAATTACAAGAAAGATTATTTGTCCTGTTAAAAATAATTAAATAGATATTGCCTACCTTACAATAAATTCATTCACTCGTAATTAGATTTCCCCTAAAAGACAGCTATGTTTATTACGCAAAACTATTTCGACAATCCCGACGTTTAATGTCAACTGCGATAAATCGAGAAATGTCAAACAGATCGTATCAATTTTCCTGCAAATACTCCTTTCAAGCGCACGCTTTAACAGCCTGAAAATCACTGGCCTCTTCGGCGATTTTGACGGAATTATATTCTTTAACTCCAATGCGATAACAAGAAGCTGACGAGACAACAAATTTATCATTTTTATTTTTTGTACACGCGAGAATATGCAAAGCATGTAGTCTATTGTAAATCAGATGTCTAGCGTAAATTGCCTACAGTACATTACGTTTTTAAATTTATATTGTAAATAAACACGCGATAGCGATTACGGTAAAAACACAGTATAAATTGTTTATTTATGCAGTTTCGTTTCGCGTCATTACTTCTGACAGTAACAAAAACTCGAACAAATCACATTTTATAAAATATAATGTCCAGAACAGAAGTAAGCAAAAAACTTTAATTTAAAGAATTATTTACATATTATTTTAGTGACATATGTATTAAAAAATAAATAAAAGAGTACTCTCGGGATTAAAAATTTTCATTGAAGTTTTTAATAACGGTTAGAGAGCCAAACAATTTTCCCGAACAATGTAGCGCCTACTATATATCTTGTTCAATGCATCTATTTTGCAAGCATCGAGTAACATCGCATTTCCGCTGATAACACTTGTACTTCAGTCGATCAAAGTTTGCAAGAATTACGCGAGAAATACGTGTTACATTCTATCATGTAAAATTCAAGTTTCATCTTCCGGCAGTTGCAAGTTTTTCATCACGAAAATTTCGATATTAAATAACATGCATTATATGAATAATGTACGCATTTTTTGTCACGTCAAAGGAAAGAAATAATATAGTATTTTTTTTTTAATTTTTAACAATTTTTTCCGCTATTATGATAATATTAAAATAATTTTTATATAAATTTTTAATTTTATTATTTTTTATAAATTTCAAATATTCCGAAAAATGTTATTTCCGAAAAAAAAAATTGATTGAAAATGAGCTTTAATTCGCTTCAATATATCATTCCACATAATTATTATAGGCATTCATAATTCATTGCAATATTTTATTAAAGCTAAGAGTGTAATTTCACGTACGCGATCGTTTGAACAGAGATGACAGATTATTCACCTATTTTTTTACAGAAGCTCGTGTACGCCATGCACTTGCGCAATCATCACAAGGGTTTGCCGAACGACGCAGAAGACATGTAGTTATCAACGTGACCTTATTCCAAAGATGTCGACGAGATAACCCGTGTAACCGGGCGATTCTTGCTCGCCTCGCTCTCTGCCCCATTTACCCGGATGTTTCAGGTCATCGAGGTCAGAGGGGAAAAGTAACGGAGGAAGGGATAACAATTGAAGCAACAAGAACGAATGCCACTTACTCTCGCTCCATTGGCTATAAATAGGCGTCTACCATATTGGCTTCATGTTTCGAAAGGGACAAAATTGAAAAATCGACGTCATAAGGGCCACAAATTAGGCCCATACTTTGCGACAGTGGCAACAAAATTTGAAATTATTATTATAATAATTGTTATTATATCGATAATTTTGACAGTTATAATATTACTGAAATAATTACTAATAAATTTTTGTTTATCGATCGATGAATATTTGTGAAAATAGCTTTAATTTGTATAAAAAAGATTCTACAAATTAATTTCATAGAATATACATTCGAAAAAAGAAAAATTTATAACATATTTTATTTAAACTTTTTAAAGAAAGAAAATTTCGTCAGTTGTTTAAAATGTATGAAATTCTTTTACTTTTTTTTTATAATAGTTCTCATGTAATAAATACTATAATATAATCTCAGATATAAATCACGGTGAAGTTGGCATATTATAATTTATTAAATACAATACTTAACCAGTACTTATGCATCAAACAGTGATAATATTGACATTATGGTTTTTATGCAAAATACGTCATTATATACAAAAAATATATTTTTAAAATGATTAATTGTAGAATCATTTACAATTTCACACAATTAAAACTCATTTTTCCTTAAGAAAAGTGACGTACGTAGACATTTATACGTAGTTGCCATAATTTATCCATGAATACCTTTTGCATAAAATTCACAATTTTTACTCAAACTTATGTTCCCGGAGAGCTGTAATTTCGTCACGCGAAAGTCGAGATAAAGATAAATGTTTATTTTGATTAAACATTTACTGAATCGTATCTTATATAATATCGACAGATTTTGATGTAAATACAATATTGTATTCTAGTCAATCAACAAGATCTAACATGCATTAAGATGACGATTAATTATCGCCTTATCATTCGAAAAGTAACAAATTCACATATCAAAATGCCAAATTTAAACTAAATTTTTCTCAACTTATATAAGTTATTTTAATATTGAGATATAGATTTTTTGTTAGTATATGAATCTGACTGAATCTTTTTGATGAATTTAAAGCAAAATTTTTCTTACTAAAAACATAAAAACCAAAATAAGTACTTTTCATAAATTTCATATATTTTGATATATAAAATCAATTACTTAATATAGTATTTATAAATAAACTTTATACTGAAAAGATATCGCAAGTAAATACTAAGACTTTTCTTTTGGCAAGAGAAACGATACATATCAAGAAATCAAAAATAATAGTCCCACTCCCACGAATCATATCGCGTGTCAAGTTCGAGGACGCGATTGATCTCTCTACGAGTGGCGAGTTAATCAAGTCTACGCTTGTCGAGAGTCCGGTTCGCGCCGGTCGATCCGCATCGTTAATGACATAAACGAAGCCTCCTCCACCTGACGTGATTACATAATGAGCGGCGTTTGATAGATAAAATGATGACGAGCACAGAGAGGCGAAACGTGGCGGAATAATTTATCGCTACGACAAAATATGCCTGGGCGCGCTTGACTGAAGAGAGATCGTAGACAGGAAGTCCGTTCATCTTGCGCGCATCAACAATATAATCCTATCACGATGGAAGATATATTAGACACGCCAAGTTCATTATTCCGCTGGGAAGCGATGAACGGATTGATAAACGATAAGGCAAGTGAATGATAAGAGTTACGTGTACTCTTTTATAAAAGCTATGCGAAGGCTCTCCATTTAATAAATTTTCTCTATTGCATATAGAAGAGATACTGTCAATTTAGTAGCATAATCATACCATAATCATACGTAATTACTAAAGTAATTGATCGTACAGTTGACGCAATAATAGTATCCATTATTACGACAGTCAATAGCGAGACAGTTTAACGGAACAGCGAGTGTAATGGAATTAATGCATGCATGTACAATTCACAATTATGTATTGTATATCATAGTAACGACAAAACGCATATTATTTGAGCAATTGCATGAATGTACGTAACCAATTAAATGTAATAAAAATGCGGCTAAATTATAACTTTAGGAGATAATGTAAACCATATTTTCCGCATGTAACGCGCTCGTACATAACACATCACTCAATAAGTCTCCGGTCTAACTAAGAAAAACAAATTTCTTTTTAGAAATCACGTGGGTCTGTCAACAATGTTGCCATAATGTGTCAGACCGGGGACTTATTGAGTGATGTGTTACATATATAAAATTTGCATAAAGATAAACTTGACAATACATGCGAAATTATGCATTTACGGCAACTTTACGAAGCCGCCGTTGAATCGATCGAGATGAAATAGCGGAAGTATGGAGAAATCGAGGTGTTAACGAAAGCAAAATCAACGCGCGAAATACTTATTCTTTCTCATGGACATCCCGTCTCATTAACATATACTTCTCGTCCTGTTTGCTCTATTATTTGCAAACAGAAATATCAAGATATACACGAAATATCGAAAAGAAATCTACGCCAGTCACTGGAATTTCTCAGCGAAAAAGATCCCAACGATGATAAATATCACAAAGAATTATCGTGGGTTGGAAACACCGATATAATGACTTTGTCGTTAAAGGAGGCTTCTTCCGCCACGACGGTCGCGTGAAATTGTACTTTCCCGTGTAAATTGACAGAAAACTAATTAAACAGAATACAATTTCCTCGTAAGAATCAGTCGACCGATGATAGATATCCAAGATTTATGTTTTTATTTCATCTATATCTCAGTATTGTAAACGCGCGCGCGAATAAATATTATTCTTCCGGAATAAAAAATATCACAGTGATTACAATCACGTATATTTATTTGATTGATATGCGTTGTATAAAATATAACATTGTACAAAACACATGCCTTTTTATTTCTTTTTTTTTTTTTATATCTCCAATATAATTTTTCTTTATTACGCTTTTCCATATAATTCTATAATATTCTAAATTAAAGTTATACAATTCTGTCCATTTGTTTCTTCATCTCGCTTCTTTTCACCAATCTTTTTAATTGAACACGTGTTATTATGATTCATATTCTAATATAAACTACAATCATCTTGATTACGCCATAATCAAAACTATAATCAAAACTTGAGTCGTGAACTCTTTTGTGAATAATATCAGCTTTTTTGCCATAGCATCTTAATTGAAGAGTTTCTACTAGGCGCGAGAGAACCGCGAATCAAAGAAAGAGTTCAATCAGCGAGAGAACGGGACTCTTACAATGTGCGCGGCTGGAAAAATCAAATGCAGAGCGAGCAGGAATGATTAATGATAGCTCGCACCGATGAAGTAACGCGTTAAAAACCTTCGAAAATTCTCCGTTATGGCGAGCAAATTAGTCGCTAATTTAAACTCGCTGCGCTTGCGGGAATATTTTTCCGCGTCGACCGATTTTCTCTCATTCGTCTTCCAACAAAAACAATTCATTAGACTTCATTAACTTCATTAACTGTATTAACAACACGTTAAACGCAATAATGAGAAATTCCTCGCGCGTTCGCGATGTTCACAGTAACGCTTATACGTATTTCTCCCTATCTAATGTTGTAATTTCCTTTGTACGTACTAATTATAAAATTAATTAAGGTTAGCTTGTGTTAAGATTGTTTCATGTCCATGCATCTAGCCCTCTTTGGGGTCGATGACTTTATTTAATTTTCTTTTATACAGCACTTATAAAGGGTATTCCACAGTCACGCTTAATGTCACTCTTTGACCAATTTATCGTCCATTTTTCTCCAAGAAAAATGCCGAGAAAGAGCATCAATTATAGTGATATCTATCCCGACTTCAATATTACATTTTTACAATAAAGTCTCAAATTAATATTCTATTTTTTCATAAATGTTTTATTAATTTATTTTCTTGTAGCATAATTTTCAAAACGTATTGTATTATTTTGAGCTTTGAACCCTATACTCATTCGAGTGATTAATAATTCCAATTATCTAGTTTCAAATTGATCAAAGAGATGATTATAGAAAAAAAATTTCTACGCGATAGTGGCCATGTTCTCTAAACATGATTTATATAACAGCATCTCTAGTCAACGTACTCCAATGCATACCGTAAGTGCGTTTAGTCGCGTCAACTTGATCGTCGATCAAGACGAACCTAAGTAAAACGACCTTGCACAAACAGCGACGAACGCGCTTGACGGGGTCAATGACCGCTCGGTGTAGCTCGCGGGATGCAACCGGCAGAGCCTTTCTACAGCCTTGACTGCAACCTCGAACACTCCTCGCTTCCAGCCTCGTCACGTGCATCCTGTGACGTGTCACTGTCCCTCTCCGCTGATCGCAAATGCATGTACACGAGTTGGAGAAGTAACAATAAGTAAGGCGAATAAACTAATTTTTCGCGCAATATACGTATATACACATACACATTTCTATTGCACATCCGCACGTTAATTACTGCTCTTCTGAGTACAAAGCGCTAGTAGTTTGACCCTTTAACTTTGCGTGCAAACGTGCGATATATGTATAACAAGCTTCGCTCTACAGTGGGAAACTTGGCAGCAAGTAGTAAACGCAGTGTAATGATAACAATACATTAACTATTTATGATTCACAGCGTACTAAGCCTTTATGATTTTCATCTTTCTCTTTACATGCATTTTCTATCTCTTTTTTGTAATTCACATAATTCATTAAGTTCATAATATTCATTAAATAAATATTTATGAAATTAAATTACTGTAATTGATCGTGCCTTATAATACATTTTGTTAATAATATTGAATAATGTAATTTACAATTATGATTTAATAATTAGAAAAGGATTTAATATATTAATGTATTTATCAATGTAACTTGCGTTAATTAGTAGAGAAATAATTAGATATTATTAAATGCATAGCACGCGAAAAAGGTATATATATCGGGATTCAATGCGACTATAATCAGAAATCCTGATAATGCGTCAATCAAATCTCGTTGACTTTGTAATTTATGAAAATGCAAACTTTCGCGAGTTAGGCATTACTTGATAAAAGGTTTATTATTCAAAATGACGTAACCATTCCCTCTGGCATTCTTCCAAAAACAAATTTACAATTTTACTTTCGCCTCTGTAATATGAATATAAATGTGTAACTTTACACACACATATTTATATAAATTATTTGCATTAATCTTGCATTAATCTTGCATTAATCAAACGTCGCAAAAATATTCTTAATTATCATCACGATAATTGTCATGTTCAATATATTATATAATATCTATTTATTTCCTTATAAAGATATTTTCAATGTTAATAAAAATATATAATATAGCTTCTTCGTACTTCAAATATTTCATTTCTATTGCAAATAAAAGTATTAATACTCTGTTAAATTCAAATGTTTCGCAGACAATGTTCAAAAGTTGTTATTACACTGCGCCTTCCGCAAAACCCTCAATTCATGAATGATATGACTGACTCCTTTAACTCTGTGTGAAACGGTGTGAAAACGTGATCGTAACGGGAGTATTTAACCGCGAAGCGAAGTGCCTGTCCACACGCGAGAGCATGACGTGGACGGATGTCGGACTGAATTGGCGCAATGACCATAACCGGGGTCCAACGCGTAACGAATATACGACCTTTTTTTTCGTCCATGTTAAAACAACGGATTCGCATAGTTTAAAAATTCTGTTTTCTTTGCCGTATGTTTCGCTCATTCACAATCAGCATCTAAGAAAGAGCCTTATTTCACCGATATCTCGAGATATTCGAATAAGTAAAAAAGATTTCCATAATTAAATATGTGTCAAAACAGGCTTCAATATAAAATTATAAAGGTATTATTGATCATGTTTTGTGTTTATGTCAGTTGAAATAATTATTTGATATCTCTTCGTATAAATACAGTTTTAGTTGTTTTTTTTTTTTTCGAGTGATTCGTGAAACAAATTATTATATAATACAAATTAATAAAAAAATTTTTAATAAAATTTCAAAACATTTAAATATATGTATATTTATAAAGCTTTTTATCTGGTAATTCAAATCCCTTTAAACATTAGAGAAACTTGACCGCATATTTTATAGGATATATCAATATATCCTGTTTAAAGCTTTATGCTGATGAGAATCTCGCTGCATAGGTAAAAAGGTGTACTTAAACTGTACATCTACATTTATGATTCAAATATATTTTTGTATCTTTTCTGTGACAAAAAATGTTTGGACCTATATGCTTTAATATTGTGAATATATGTTTTTTTTTACAGTTTACAATATCTCTAAAATAGTTTATATATAAAATATGTCGTGTTTTTGGATCTCATTGCTACGCCATAAATAATAAAATTATAATAAAATTCATCCCATTAATTTTATTTCCTCATTTCTATCATAGCGATATCGCCGGATTTTTCTAGTTTATCAATTAATTTTGATTCGTCAATATTTATCGGCGAAAATGATTTAATTTCACAAATCTTCAAGTGAAGAAAAATTCGAAAACGTTTACAATAATACTTTTACTGAAGAATGTTTGCATATTATTTCTACGGTTTTATTATATGATTGACTATCTCTGATTGTACTATCTGATTAATGTATTACATTAAAATAAATAAGATAATAAAGATTAATTCGCATTAGAATTTTATTAACTAATTTTCCTCGATATTTAATTTATATCATTTTTTTTAACATTTAAATTATTCAAATATGTTTTAAACTTTCATTATATTACGCATATTAAACGATAAAATGTATTTCAATATATGTGAAAATATTTTTTTACTTATACGATAAAAACAAAACGGAATTAAATCTCCCTAACGTAATGCAGTTTTCACGCGAGTAATAAATCGCTTAAACGTTAAACGGAAAAATATGAGCGGCGAAGAAAACCGGGAAATTTATAACTCCTATCCGACTGATCCTTTCTTTATGAATAAACTTATCATTCCCTCGGCGATCATGGTAAATTTTACGTATAACCGCGAAAAAATAACAGCGGTCGCGCTATATATCGAGACGCGTTACAAAGAGCGTTAATAACATCGCATGGGAATTGCCTTTCTCATTCGCATTCTTTCTCATGTGTTAGCTTCTTTTCTTACTCACCGCTCGCAACATATATGTACGTGCTTGGTAAAGCTGATCTTTTTTTTTTCTCATGTGAATTCGCACATGGCTACATGTATCGTTTTAATATCGAGATGCTAGTCATGCTTTTGCCTGCGAAGGACAAGATCGCGACATAAAGTGCATAAATGCTTTTATGGTCACTTTTCTCAGATCTTTAAAAAAATTAATAGCCAATAAAATTGTCTGACGATAAAAAATTCAATTTAATATGAGATTTTTTATAATAATAAAACAGAAGTATATAAATTCTTAAATAATTAAAAAAAATATTTAATGAAGACATGATTATTTACGTAAATTATTTACGTTGTAAATACACTTTTTCACAAGATTAAATGATATTAAATTATCCAATGTCTGATATTTCTGTATATATCAATTATTCTGAAATAAAGTTTTAAAAAAATTCAAAAGATGGATAACAGCATATATCTCTTTCAATGAATAAATGCTGATAAGTAAATGTAATGTATTTTTTTTCGCAATATAAAAGCGGGAGATCTTAAAAAATTTTTTAAATAACAACAATTATCTAAATGACTTGTTTCTCTTTACATTTTTTAATCATATTTGCATTTAACATATAATGCATAAAAATTACAAAAAAATTTTAAAAAAAACCGATGCCACGATAAAATAATAAATACAATATTAAAGAATTTGAGAATTAAAATGAATTAAATTAAATAAAAAAATTAAAATAAGATAAAAAATATGTGTTAACGCATTCGATATAATTAATTGAGAAAATATATTTAAATTTTTTTGCTTCGAATCGAGATTTGTTTCAGAAATCAGATCAAACGAATACACATCATCGCGAATGCGAGCATACGAATACATACCGAGCGGAATTCTCGCTGGCTAACTGCGACTTCTCGGTGTGGAATGGCGTGCCAAATGTCATGATAGAACAAGCGGGCGGCGAGCGTCGCCGGGAGTGCTTGTCTCGGATATTGTCCTTATCAGCGGTACGGCCGCCGAATAACTCGACTAGTCAGCTGATCGCGCGATGCTTCATCGCTTCGGTCAGCGCACGCATAACAGCAGCTGAAATTTTCTCGTATATCGCTCGACTGTCCTCCTTTCACGCGACAATCAACACTTTTTACACTAGCTTGAAATCTATGGGTGTTTTCGAGAATAATCAAAATCACACGCTTCTCCCTATCTGAAGTTCGCCTTGTCGCCGATTACACGTGGACTAATTGTAAACAATCTATTGTTGTGACCTCGAACAATTTAACGCCGCTTCGTTGTAAACACTCGTAGCTAGGACAACAATATCTAGACACGTTTAAAATCCTTTTAATCCAATTCGCAATGTCTTACAAAAAATAAACACTCGAAGCGTCCTCGTTTAAATCGGAAAGTCTGATGTGGAACAGTTGTACGAGTAAGACACGAGACAACAGGCGGAGGCCTCGTCCGATCGTGATAGTAACGGTATATTGCGAGGAGGCGGAGGAGATTTACCAGAGTGAGCAGGCGAAGTGCAACGACCGGCTTGATCGCGCTCGCCGCAGTCGAGATTCGTCTCTTCTTCTGCTGGATGGGGCAGACTCTACGAGGACACGCAGCGAATGTGCGTTATCTCGTGCCGGATATCAAGTTTACAAATATTCGTTTTTTTTTTCGCGTGTCGAAAAGTATTTAATTCCGACGCTTGTTCCGATATCGCGTCAGTTATTCTGTTTCGACTGGTGTTTATTTTTTGTCTCGTACTGCCTATGTGTTGCTACTCGAGAGAGCATGCTCTGTCTCGATTTGCTCTAAAAATAAATGATTTAATTTCTCGTTATCCTATTCTGCTGACAATTGTTGCTTAGACTTGCTAACCACACAATTAATCCACTAATTTGTTCTGTTGAATATCAGAAATTGGTCAGTTTTAATCAGTTTCGAAGTTTAAATGCCTTGTTGTTTATCTCGAGATCGCTTCATTCAAATTATCTTGCTTTAAGTTGTAATTATTTAGGTTTTCTGTCTCCGGAGCGTTGTTTTATCTCAAACTCAATATTTTCATACTATTAGAATAGAATATTGTGTACGCTTTAGTTAACTCGAACTCCTTAATTTTAATGTGAAATTCTGCTTCAAATTGTGTAAGCGATATTCAAACTTTCTGTTCGCGAAACAATCGCGCTGCCAACTTGATCTCAGTCAATCTAAATTTCGTTAACGAAGAGCACAATAGTTATACTTTCTTGATTAATTTCAGAGTTCTTCAATTCCTCGATGCAATACATTATCCAAACTATTATACAAGTTCTCATTCAAATCTCTCACGGGAAATACTCTTCTGATATCTCACGGGATATCTGTATCTCTATTGTGAGGGCACTGCAGCGCACAGTTTCTCTACCCACGCCGCTCAAACGTCAACGAGTATCTGATTCGGGTCGTTATTCGGAAATCGAGTCGTCGCAATACCAGCGCGCTGACATTTGCCGATGACAGGCGTCGAACGCCGAATATGCTAGTAGCCCGTGTCGTGTCCGGAAACTCTCGTCGTACAAGCTCTCATCGGCTTTTCACCTGCCGCGGATCCACGGCGCTCGGCGGACGTACTCTCAGAGTAACGATCGCGCGCACACGATAGAGGAGGGAAAGGGAGAGAAGAGGAGTCCGAGAGAGCGGGATCGACCGAGCGCGGCCGAAGTGCAGCGAAGAAGACTAGCGGTTAGGCTTTTACGCATCGACACTACTGACTCGCGTCGCGCCTGGCAGCCGACTGACTCCGGCGAGAGGATGCGATGCCGGGCGACGTGGCTGTGACGCCGCCGCCGTCGCCGTCGCCGCCACCTCCTCGCCGCGCCACCGCCGTCAATGTCGTCGTCATAGCCATCGCCACCCCCGCGACGCGGTACAACCGCTGTGTCGCAGTGCCGCGTATCATGTCGGTTGATATCTTCAACCCTCGTCGTCGTCGCCACCGACCGCTTCGACCTCCGAACACGTGTTGGCTAGATAAAGAGACGAATGAAAGCAAATTAAGTGTGTTATGTCCCGGTATTTCGGAAATACGATTTTAGCCCCGCATATCGCAAAATAATTTTCGGGTGTAACTGCAACGCGTAGTACCTCATCTCGCGTCATATAATTTCAACGATAATGATCTATTATCCACTTTAGGTACGAGCTAACTGCTCTGACTTTAAGAGAAAGATACACCGAATAAATAAAATAATTTCGACTTTATCACTAATAATTTTGCGTAAGAGATCGTTTATATTATCGGAATGTATACCGACATGTGTACTCGTAAAACACGTTTACGAGCGCGGACATTAGTACGTGATCAAACCTCTCTCGTCTATTCGGACATGATGATACGAGCATATCGAGTTTACGGATGCAACAAGGACGTCACCGGAATAAGCGAACACCTGTTTGCCATATAATAGCGGCACTGTCGGTCGCAAGTATTCATACATGCATGGAAACGTTGATATATCGCGTCCACGGCGTTTGAATGAAAATAAGTTTTGTCCGTGGGATGAAAATATAAAACAAGACGCACCCGCGGTAACTTGTTGGTGCTAACGCCATTTCTCGATACTTATTATTCCATCCGCACTGGAGGTAACTTGTTTTACGTCCAAGCTCATTGATCAACAATGAATGAGTATTGCTCTGAAATCCACAAAGAACAAAGATGTCTAAAGCGTTCTGGTCATCATCTTGATTGTAATTTATTATTTAAAATCTGTTTATAAATTTAAAAAAGAAAATCGAAAAGATTTAGATTTAAAAAATGAAGTGAATTTAAAAAATATTTAAATTTACGTGAAAATTATCAAATTTCTTGCATAATTATAGAACAATACAATATTTTAAACAAAGATATAATTATATAACGTATAAATACACAAGCTCATTTTATTTATTTTGTGCGATTCATTTATCTTGTATAACTTATTTTGTTATTATTGCATAAGAAAATAAAAATTCCATTAAAATTTCAAGATAATATTTTGTAAAATTTGACCTTTTGTTGCTTCCATCTCTTAAATATCTCTCAAATTCTTAAAATTTGAATATGATACTCGTATATGATACTCGCGGTGAACTCGAAATATCTTTATAAAAGCTTTTAAAAGCATTGCGGATATCTGGTTAATATTTAAAAAATGAAACTTTTCGAGAAAAAGAGAGTAAGAGACAACCGCTTTATAAGTCGATTATTTTAACTAGGTTATCGATCGAAATATATGGCCACTCCCGTTATCTCTAATGGATCATTCCACGAAAAATTTTTCGCCACGTATAACGCGACCGCACAAGATCGCACAGACCGTGCTAAATGGGAAGCTGGCGCAAATCTATGACGCAACGATGTAGAATCCGTCAGATATCCGACGTCACACTATTATTTTCAATCTCTCGGCATATTATCTGTCAAAGCGTTTGACCTACCCCCCCCACCCTCTCCCTCCTCCCCCAAGATATTTCCAAATGGGTGGATTGCGAATCGATAAGAGGTTCAGAGGATTGGAAAAAGGTTCTGATGGCTAAAAAAAGGAGAGGCAGGAAAATCACGGGTAAATTGAGATGAAGGGTAATCGACTGCTTTGCCTGCCTCAGGTACATGAACTGTTATGTATACCAGGCTACTCGACATTGTGTATATTATTAAAGTAATTATTTCGATCAATTAAGTTATTAATAGATTAATTAAAGTGGCCTATTAATTCAGTTACGGAGGCTCATTAAATCCAGTGTGATAGAACTCGAAAGACCGAGGTGCAAAGAAATCGCTTAACGCTTTAAACATACTTGGATAATAAACGGAGCGTGAATACGAGATTGTGCGTTGCACGGCAAATCTATCTCCAGATTCTCTCAAAGACCCGGAATTCAAAATCCCGTTTCTCTCCTTTTCAAATTCCCTCTCTCTACAGTTGAATTTTTGAATGCGTGTTCGACAATATTTTATCTCAAATACTCTTAATCTTTTTTTACATTAAATATTATTTCGTTCGCGCATATATATGTTTCTTTGTATTCCAAGACTTGTGCTTTGCTTCTCACACTCTTTATAAAAATATAAGATTACCGTTTCGTATCACTAACACAAATTAAGTGATAATGACCGTAATTGATAATTTATCAGATTTATAACGCATCACTCAATAAGTCCCCGGTCTGACACATTATGGCAACATTATTGACAGACCCACGTGATTTCTAGAAAAAAAATTGTTTTTCTTAGTTAGACCGGAGACTTATTGAGTGATGTGTTATATATATATTTCTCGCGTCCCAAGTCCGACAGATTTGCGATAACAAGTATCGAGTTTTGCAAAATCTACTATTTCTTGCTTTAATGTAAATGATAGAAGCCATTAATTATGCCATCAACGAGCATGACGACGAGTAAAGCGAGCTTTCAAGAAACGATATTACAGCGCAATATTTATGTTATCCGTAAAACAAATGCATCATTATACATAGCATCTAAACATAAATTTAAAAATTTTCAACAGCGATATGATAATTTTGGTTCGATAAATATGAGCTCGTTAAAATGTTTTAAAAGACAAGCTATCATTAGAAAGTAATTTTTTAATAATGATAAAATTGCGTAGGAGCACTTCTGAGTCAACCAAATTATTATAAATCAAGATTGCGATGACATTTTTCTTAGTTACCAGAAAGAAACATCTCGAAAAAAGCAAACGGAAAGTACGATAGATTTATAAAGAACTCTGAGTGTATAGATTAAAATAATCGTAGATAAAAATAAACCCTACACTCATCGTTTTAGCCACATCTATTAGAGACAATCCCTCTTTGTTAATCTCAGCAAAAACATCATCAACCGAACACATAAGTTGCTTTTAGTTAATAATAAATTAGCTCATCATAAAAATGTGTTCCAATTAACAATTATAGATATTCCGTAAATCTTTAACATAAAGGAATCATAAATTTAATAAATTAAAAAGCCGTTCTATATAGTAAATTTTATACAAATAATCTTTCTATATAATAAACAATTTTCATTATTGAAAAAGTTAGAAGAATTTAAAAAAAAAGAAATTTTTTTTAAATATTGCAAATTGTTCAAAGAGGCCACAGAATCTGAGGGAGATTAAAATAGCTCATAAAAATTCCTGATAGCAATCGACGAAAAATTCTCTCGCTCGAACGTGGGTGTTCGTACGTTCGATCGAGTTTTATGCACTACGTCATGACCGAGATGCACAAGGACGAGGCTGCAGTTGCAGGCTGCGCGACTGTGTATCGCTACGCGAATAGCAGCAGGAAGTAGTGCGAGCGCATTATGATAATTATCGTCCGCTCGCTGGAGCAGAAGCGTGAGGCATCCGACGTCCTACTTACGCACGATTAAAAAAACATCTTTATTTTGTTATATTCTTTCGAACGAATATATGATATTTAATTCGCAAATATTTAAAAAGAATGTAAATTAATAATCTTTCGGATGAACTTAAACTCGAATCTTTTTCACACAAATTCAAGATAAGACGGATCATTTGTTGTCTATTTTTTTTTTTTTTAAGATTTAAGATGTTTAAGAGTAAATATATAAGAGATTACGAATCGAGGAGCTCGGAATATTATATTTCATGTAGTAATGAGTAGTAATGTACGAGTAACGTTTTTAATACACACAATTAAATAATTATATATTTCAAAATTAATACAATGATCGTGAGATTGAACCGCATGTCATTAAACAATATATATAAAAAAAAATTTAATTTAAATAAAATATTTTTAGATCGCACCGCATTTCGATGCTACATTCCCAGGTCATACACAAAAGACTGCTATTCCGTGTATGTAAGAACGATCCAATTAATGCTAGCAAAAGTGAATCTACGAAATAATCTGATCAACTGAAATCTGCCTCATATCTGAAGCTTGCAGCCACGAAACGACATGAATCGTGACCGCGTCGAGTGATTTTCGAGAGAGCTGCGAGTACATCAATGCAGGATGTGCCGCTCATAAAGCACAGCTGATGGACGACAGTGAGTATAACGTGGACTCCCGAAATAATTGAATTTAATAGTAGAAATACCAGTGTTTCTAATTAGTGAAAATTCTATTATATTGCAATCTTAGAACGTTCAACTTAATACATAAATGCTAAAAAATAAATTTATTATATTTATATTTTATTTAAAATATATATTCATATATATGTTTAGACTAAATGATAAATATTACGTTAATGTGACAGTTAAGTAATATTTTATTGTAAGAATCTTTCGCGGTCCATTTCTCTTTCTTTCATTTCTAATAAAAGGCTTTATCTTTTTCGTACGGATATATAAAATAAATTCAACTTTAAGAGCAGAACCAATGTTGTTCAGTTTCTCTCCAAAATAATAGCTATCGTATTTCACTAATGCGACAGGATAAAGAAAAAAATGTGTACAAAGCCCAGAAATAGACACGTAGTCTATCTCGTCGGATGTTTGATTGATATAGTTCATTAGTACGTATCCATATCGACACTATTTTATCAAAAATAGAAGCGCTTCGTGACGTAAACTGAATCAATCTTACTTCGAGAAGGATGCTACGAGCATAAAAAACACATGTCATAAAAAAATGAATGTGAAGTGTATGTAGAAGGTCCCGGAAAATATGCATGAATAAATAGTAGCGATGAGTGTAATGTATCTGCCATTTTCAGTCTCTCACGCGATTTTATAAATAAAAAAAAAAAATGGGATGATATCATAACTTATGAAAAATTCTGATCTCAAGCACTGTCGGCGTAAACAAAAGTTCGCTTCTCAATGCACGTTAAAAATACACACGCTGCGAAAATAAGCGGTATTAAAAACATTAGTATATCGAAGTAAGAAACTCAGACAAGAGGAGAAAAAAAAACAGATTAAGAAGAAAAATCGTGAAAATAGGACAGACGAGTATGACATTAAAACGAGAATTAAAATGCTATTCCACGGTTCTGATAATTCGCTTTCGCACTGTTTCATTTGTTATATTTATAAAAAAATCGATGTGTTTTACGAGTCCACGAGAAGAAAACGGAATTAAAGTCTGAGCCAGTGTCCCTTCGCGATCCGCCACTTATCTCGATACTGCGTGTCACCGAAGTGAAAATTACGTCAGTGTCGACCCGATAATTCTCAGCCTTTTTTCACATACGATCTAACGTTATAAGATTTTTTTACGGCGCACCCCAATACGACGCTTCCCTGCAGTATCCTTGAACCTTAAACTCGGGAAACTCTCTCTTGGTAGCTGTAAATTGTCCAAAAGTCGGAGGAGATATCTGGTCACGCAAGGTACGGCACGTCACCGTCACAATCGTTCCTAATGTTGCTGATATTGACGCAATCTCATTCCCGATTAAAAAATGTATATCATGTATGTGCTCACTATCAAATTAATTTTAATTTATAAATAAAAGAATAATTGGATAAATTGTTTCCATATCAGATTAATATTTCATTGTTAAGATGCAAAAAACTTTTAATTTATGATATTTAATTATCTATATGTATAATAACTCTACATACATATAAACTTACCTATCCATTTACGGAATTTTTATTAAATAAAATTTTTATAAATACAAAAAATGATGTGTTATATTTTGTACAATAGTATGTTTTTAGTTGTTTACAGTAATAATTTCGTTTATAGTCCAAATTATTAAAAATAAATATTTTGAAAAAAAAAAAAAAACGATTATCATACGATTTTAAAATACGAATAAAAAATTATTT
>JBCEZV010000019.1:5350440-5375821 GCA_039654365.1 Cataglyphis livida
TCTATAAAATTAATTTATTATCAAAAAATTTAGTTTTTAAAAAAATATGGTATTATAACAAATTCATATAGATATCATTAAAAATAAATATTTTGAAAAAAAAACGATTATGACACGATTTTAAAATACGAATAAAAAATTATTTTCTATAAAATTAATTTATTATCAAAAAATTTAGTTTTTAAAAAAATATGGTATTATAACAAATTCATATAGATATCACATAACTATATTATTAAATTATCAGGTTATCATCAAAAATATTATTAAATTACAATTACAATGTTATTTTCGAGATATACGATGTCGATTTCATATGAATTCTAAGAATATCTATGTATTTCACAGTAATATAATAAAGGACGCATCGAGAATGAGTTGAAAATTAAATCGCGTAAGTTATAAGACTCGCGACGTGACAGATTCTAGAAATAGGCCATCTCCCAGAGAGACACTCCGGGATGCTGTTAGACTTTGGAATTAGACTTCATACAAATTGTTTTCACGTAAGGTAATACTCAACGGTGACCTCGACAAGATAATTTCGAAAAGCAAATAAAAATCTAATGTATACGGAGAATTTAAAATATCTTTCAGTTATATAAAAAGTTAGAAAAATTAATGCAGCAAACAATGAAGTTTTTTGAAATTAAATTTAAAAGAAAAGTAAAGCATATCCAACATTTCAATGAAAAAACTGACGGATATGTTTTTGCGATAGAAAAGGCGAAAGTGTAGTTTTTAAAAAACTCGACTGGAACACCGTTGCATCTTTCAAACGAGCGTAGGGAAGGAATTATTCGCTCTAATGAAGCGCCGTCGGTGAGTTAAACCGGCCATAACACGCGTCACACATCGTCGCTTTAAAGCGAGGCAAAACGCACGACAGAAGCACCGCACGCGTTTTTCCATCGTGCGGACAAAGCTTTGCATGTAGCCCCTTCGCATACTGGGCGCTGAGTCATCCCAGTAGATCTCACACAACGATCCCACACGAGGATCTTAAGCGTAAGTCATCGTCATCATAGTCGACTTGGGTTTAAAACGCGTACGGTCTGTGAACTCTGTGCGCAATGAAGGTACAATGGAAGGTAAACGACACGCGTTAATTCCACGCTTCTGCGAAACTCAACTTGCAAACGACCACAAATGCTCGCACCTCATGATTTTGACGTATAATTTCGGACGGACATTGTGACACTGTAATTCAACCGTATAACATAATATGGAAATAACATTCACTAGTTATACGTCACTATCGTATTTTACATTATATAAATTTATAGTTCTGCATTTGTGCCAAGTTCGCGTAATTATACGTACTGCGTATACGCATCACCGTATTCATTATTTCGCTTAGAATTGTGGATATAATCTCTAAACTATGAAACTATGAAAATATAAAGACATGATATTACAATATCACGTTTTACAGGTGATATTACATCCGACATTGTCCGCATTTCCTGTTGTTATATCTATGAATAGGAGTTCTATTATATTATATAACGGTGCGCAAATGGTCGATCAATATTTCCGGAACAAGTTTTCGTAAAACAGCATCAGGTATTGTTCTCAAACTGTAGATATTGATCTAGTGTGTGGGAGAAACTTGTTTACTTGCTTACGTTGACAACGAATGTCAACGGCAAATTCGCGATTTTTACATTTGCAATTTTTTCACACAGCATTTCTACACGCGCGACACACATACTTAAATACTCAAAATTTCGTTTCAGAAGATTCTCTTGCCAACAATTCTGTATTAGAAAAATCTTGTTATTTATAAATCTGTTAGATTTTTTGATCATAGTTAAAAATATTTGTAAATTGCTAGAAAGTATCTGCTTTTTTTCGTTTCATTGCAAGTAGGACTCATCGATCCGAGAATCTGCAAAGTAACGCGAAAATTTGTCGAGAAACATTTCTGCAAAATTGACAGTCAGCTGTACGAAAATAAGACTATCGTCATTAATCCGAGAATCGCATGGTTTTCTTTTCGTGCAAATTTAAGGCGAATTTATCTCACATGAATATGTGTCCGTCAGAATAAATAAAAATATATTTAAATACCGAAGAGATTCAGATGCGCGCATACATTCGATGTGAAGCATATTGTAACAAATTATTTATAGTGTTACTCTTACATAATACATGCGATCAGATCATGAGATCTTAATATAATTATTAACGTAGTTTCATTCTTAAAAATATAATTTTATTGGAAATATCACATACTTTTTGTTATATATTTTCTAATTTAAATGTATGCTTTATATATTTTTTCCGTTTCTCTCAACTGCTATATATAAAGTTTTTATTTCAGTTTTTACCCTAGATTCAGAAAATTTCTGCACTGCTATGATGTTACAATCTCCCTCTTTTAATACATACTCTTTCGATATTAGTTTTTTATTAAATTTTGTATCCTTTTATTTTATTAATTTTTTTGCTACTATATTTACTCTATTTATAACTTGTATAAACAAATACATACTTTAATACATTTTGCTTATGTAAATAAATAATAAATTTTTCATTTAAAAATATTACAATATCTTGAAAAAATATGTTTTTAAAAAAGTGAGTATCGGGTAAAGCCTAAAAATGATTCTATAAAAAAAGGTATTACCATTAAAATCCCTAAACTATTATTTATATATTTATTTCTCGATAACAATAATCTATGTGATTCAAAGTTTTTTTTAATTATGCAAAAAGAAAACATCGACGAATAGAATAACAAAATGAAAAAAACTCATGATATATCATAAATGACAAAATTTATTTTCAAGATAATAGCACAGCCCTTCTAATGAATGCGTTCATAAATCTCATTTATGTGGCCCGATTAAGATATATCCATACAATTAACCTGGTTTTAAATTATTCAATAATTTCAAATCAACTATTTAAAGCAGTAAATCGTTTTAATTTTTTTTTCTACAAATTCTCCTCTATTCGATAACATTTCTCTAACGATCTAATGGCGAGCAATAATCTGCATTTTTCCAAACCATTTGCGTGATTTCACAAAATTGTTATGAAGTGTAGAAACTGCTATCTACGAGAATCCACAATTCGAGATTAATCCATCTTACGATGACGTAAAAGAAGACTAGCCGATTGATCGTGCACGCGACCTCAAAGAGATTGTGCTCGGTGGATATACCACGCAGAAGATCTCGAAGAACCGGCTCGTCGGCGAGAAAGCTCTCGCAGGATCGATCGATAGCTTCGATTTCACGATTGACAGTTTCGCTTGCCGAGTAACTCCGCCGGATAGTCCTCGAATCCACATCATTCTGAATCCATCCTTCTATCACGCGCAAGATGGAACACACCTCGCCCATGATACTCGCGTTTAATGAGAAAACGATCGTCGTGTCGACGGGACCGATTAACAACTAATCGTCACTCGTTCGCGAGGCTTCCTGATGGCGTTCTGGCAAACCAGAATGACTTTTTGCACTATGCAACTTCGGTTATCTAACTTGGCATCGTCATCGATCAAAAGTTGCACTGTTACGAAATTTGTGACGCGCGTTCGTAGACGGCCAATCCATAAATATATTATATAGAATACGGTGAAACACATATCCCATTAGACATTATAAAATCATTTGAATTTAGAAATCTGAGACTTTTAAAATTCACAAAGAAATGTGAGACTTTTTGTGCGCGAATATAAAAGAAAATAAATCTGAAAGAATAAAATTCTGTATTCTATTATTTTTATTATAGAACGTGTGTGATTTATAAATTATTTTTAAAAAAATTGTCGTGTGTTTTAATAAAATGGAAATTATATAAAGGTAAAGGTGAAATTATAATATATAAATTTTCACTATTTGTGTTCAAATGAAAATCGGAAATTCAATATCTCTCAATAAAATTCTTGCTGAATAAAACTGAAAGTTTCGCGCTAAAAATGATTTTTGTCTCGTTACTTTTACGAATAATCGTGGATCTCTTTTCAGACAAACTTAGAGGCAAACTCGACAAGCAAACCGTCTGGGCCGTTGACACTGTCAGTTCCTATAAATAAAAGGGCGACCTACTGCATTCTAGAATCTGTATGCTACGAAAATATCAAGACTGTCAGCCCAAGCAATAGCTGAGTTGTTTAAAAGGATTAAAGACGAATCACGTAAAAAACTTGATTGAGATTTTATTAAATGTCAAAAAAAAAAGGATTTTAAATTTTTAAAGTTATTAGATGTAAACACAATAAAAAAATCTCATGATAATTTCTGGAATAAACTCTTTTAATAAAATTCTTTTATATTTTATATTAGATTTTTTAACTTTCTTTGTTAACAGATTATAATTTAAAAAAATATATATATATTGATATATCATATTAATAAATGCATTTAGAATATTAATAAATTTTATTTTATATCATTATAAATTAATCTTATGATAAATGTAAAGTTAATATACATTTCCTTCTTGTATACAAGTTCATATCAATGTGTGCATGTTTATTACAAACGAACATCCTTTTTATATTGATAAATAAATCATAAATAAAAACGAGTTTTTTTCCGCCGACAAAATTGCATTAAAAATGTGACGGACGGCACTTTTTCGACAGAATTCCTCTCGTGTTGCTCTTTGCAGTCTCGCAAGAAAGATCGGAATAAGAGTCGGGAGAATTCGCAAGCTGCCGCGCGAATTATATTACGAGCGCAATGCAATTGCGACGTTTCCGAGAAATTTATCGAGGAGAAGCGCAACAGCAGCGAGCGGAGAAAGGACGCAGCTGCGACGAGTTAATGTACTTTCCGTTCATTTCTCGTTGCGACGAACAATAAGGAGCGCCAATCGGATCTTTGTTGCTCCGTCTGTTTCTAACGAAAGCTTTATGTAAGACGCATCGAAAAATATATCGAAAAAAAAAAACTTCTAAAAATTATTCCGAATTTCAATCAGTCATTTTCAGTAACGAATTTCATGTCAAAATAAATAGATTGTAAATTGCACAGTTTTTTAAATTTTTAACAAGTTATAGTAATAGGCTGCTATCCTTACGATTATCCAAAGTATCTCGCGCGGAAATATATTTCGCATATATTTATTCTAACATGTGATATAATTTCGGATTTCAATTTTGTGGGAACTAACCGTTCCAATCTCGACTGATTCGAATGTCGCGAACAATATCGAAATGTCTATCGCGATGGAGCAGATGGCGAATATGCCATAACGACATATATCTCATTGCTGCTTGCGCTTTCTGATAGACGATGGAAAACGGAGGTTGAGGAACTCGCCTCCTCGTTCGTCGTCCAGTTACGCGCAAATTATAGAGGATGAGGGTGCATTGAGGGAAAGAGAAGCGTGGGTGTAACGCGAATGTAGAAATGGAGAGACGAATGAGGGAATGAAGAGCGCAGAGAGAAAGAGAGGAATGATATATGTATGTGTACGTGTCGGGAGAGGAGGGGGAGATGCAGGATACCAGGCTGCTGTGGATCGATAGAACGGAGCTGCGTGATAGTCGGCCTTCTACACGGATAGATGCCGGGAATCGTTGTGAATGAGATAAACGGTCTGCCCGACGACGAAGGCAGTTGGAGGAAATTGCAAATATGCAAGTTATCCGCGATTCGATCGCGACATCGATCGCGTCAGCCAATTCTTTGCATTTCGAATCTGCTGCAGTGCTATTGCAAACACATATATTCTCTATGAGATAACCCGCGTGTTAAGGTGGCAAATGCGTGAACAAATCAGATTGCAGTACCAAAAATTATATTAATCGCAAACGAGTATAGCGCCTCTATTTTACTTTACTCACGCTCAACTTGCGATAAGTTTTAAAACTTCATTTTCAGATAATAATTTCGTGATGGAAGGCGGATTGCGCAATTACCTGAAGTTAAATAAAAGTTTGACAGACAAGGTTTAAATTTTTTTAAAACTTTGTTTTAACAAAATATATTAATTAATAAAATATATGCGAATAAAAAATAATTATTATTATTTTTGATAAGAAATTTTACAAGTTTTATCTTATCTTCTTTTTATCTTTTAATTTCTATGTTATTTTTCCATAATGACTTAATAATATGTAATTAAAATATCAATTGATGAGAAATTATATAAATAAAAATACATACAAAATATACACATAAATAATATCTGTAAAATATAGATGTAATCACGATTTTCATCTAGAAACTCTATTAACCCTCAGCAAGAATGATATTTTAATGAGAAATACGTCGGATAGCTTTATATACAGAAAATCGATAAATCAGGAATCGTGAATGACATATGCAGATTCCGCGATGAATACAACTCAAGGAAATTGCACGTATGCACGCATTTTCGATAAATGATGTATCTGGAGCGAACTAATCTAAACATAATAATAACATTCGCTAAATGAAATATCACAGTTATAAGTTTCTTCTTAAATAGTTATTCATTAATCTTCGGCTTAATATATAGACTTTCTTTCATCAACAGAGTGTTTAAACATATTTAAGCAGATTAACATTCATTCAGCTTTATTTGGATCTAAAAATTATAGCACATTCTAATCTTGTTTTTCTTAAAACAAGCAATATCAAAGTTTGTAAATTTAATAAAAAAAAAAAAAAAACTCCACAATTAATATCGATTAAATTATACATATTCTGAATATAACATTAATTTTAAAGATTCAAACTAACAATACGAGTCTAATGTCCATACTATATTCCGATTTCGTTTCCAATCGTCTCAAACTGTTACTATAATCGTGTCAAACTGTCATTGCGAATCGCGGATTTTTCCGTTTCACGAGAGAGTGCATATACGATTTATTTAACTGCCGGAAGATGCGAGCATCTCCCGCTAAATGCAATTTCACATGTGAAACATCGCGCGTTTATACTATTTCTAAATCCGCGATCCAAACTCAAATATGCTCACGATAAAAATATTGCATGTCGGATGCTTCAAGAAATTTTGCGATAAATGCACAGATTCAGTTTTTGTGTACAAAGAACCCAATATTGTAAAATCAATATGCCATTCTCGAATAAACTCGAACAGACATTTATTGCTTGATGAAAATAGAATTTATGTTAATAATTTGTAAAAAAAAAAATTTGTGTAACAAAAGCTAAAAGTCATATGGAAAAAAATTTGTATAATGAAAAATAATTTTATATATTCAGGAAGGGCCAAACGTTCCCGTCAGAATTTGAAATTTTATAGGAGTTTAATTCTAAACAAAAAGTTTTCTACAAACATGGTTCGAAAAATGCTTCCTTAAAAAATTAATGACAAAAAACCCTTGAAACCATAATTATTTTTCTCGCTATTTTCTCGCAAATCAATCCAAAATACCTGGATATTAATAATTCCAGCAGTACACAATAATATACTGTTAAATAATTCTAATGAAGGTTTTGTCGGAATAAACAAATTTCATAATTAAATAATTGAATAAAATATTAACAAATGCACGTAAACTATATCAGTGAATTATAGTATTTATTATTAATCGACTACGATTTTCTAAACTCCTGATATTTAAAAAATATCCATCAATTCTTTTAATTCTTATTATCATAATCTAAAAAAATCGACAATTTACTCCTCAATGTTGTTTATAAAAATATCGAGAAATCGTATTTTAATTTTTTTATTTTTCTATATTAAATATCTCTTTAACAAGTCTCAATTAAAATTTATCAAAGTTAGCAATAAACAGAAACAAAATTTTATTTTTCTTAAATATCTTTTAAAAGTTTAATTCGCGAAAATATTGTTATGTAGAAAAAATCTACAAATTCTCATTCTATTCAATTCTCATGCTTCGGTGAATCCGTGACATCCGTGTCAGAAGAAAAATAGATTCAGCGATAGAACTCACAATCAATGACGTCATATGTGCGATCACAGTTCAACGGTTATTGACCTTTGTCGTCGCGCCGGTCACACCTGACGGTCATATACGGCACTCATTGTCTGCGTAACAAAATTCTAAACGCACAAAGCTTTCATTTGCGAATCGTTGAACCTGCACGGCAATGCCTTCATAATGCACGCGTAACGCTGTGAATAGTATCGCGCAGAATCGATGCCTCTGCCTAGAATAGATGTTGCACTCAATAATTTACGCGTGTTTATCTTTTGTACTCTCGTGTACTCGTACGTATAGAATCGCATTATTTTTTTTAATAATAAATACTGGTGATTTTCAATTGAAATATATTGAATAATGTCATCAAGGTTTGGCTTCTGCCGCGTTAGAATAGATTCGAATCGCGTTGATTGAAAAAAACGCTGCAAAAGATAACGCTAGTCCTTTTCCGTTTAAAAAAAAAAAAAAAAAAAACACGGTCACACGGGAATCCTTGACCTTCTTCATAACATTTTGTTAACCGAGATTTTGCGTCGCGATCGTCAAAAAGCACGCAAACCGTATCGATCCTTCATGCTTTTCATCCGCACGTACAAGGCGAAAACACGGCCCATACATACAATAATTGTGTTCACGATGCATCATTCCGTGTGCAAAAAAAAATCAATTTTTTTATTTAATCCCTCGTTTTCTAATGTCATCAAAATTCCTGTCCGTCTTTGAAAGAATGTAAATTCCTCTAATATATTCACACATATCGAAATAAAAGAATCAAATAAATCATATAGTGATATATTTAAAGTAATTTAAAATAAATTAAAATTAAATTTATATATATATATATATGTATATTACGCATTAATATATGACTTCTCAAGATATTAAGGAAAAAGACGAGACAATATAAATATCTTTTATGCCGATTCTTTTGAATTTCTTTAAAACTTTTTTGTATATTTAAGAATAAATCTATGAAGAAATATATTCAAAAAACTTTTGAATATGTTGTAACAAAAAGAAAGGGGGTGGGGAGGGGGCAGGAAACCGGAAGAGGTCATGACCGTATGTACGAGTGGCGCGCCTTCGGTTCCTCTCGCGTCCTACTCTTACAAAAATACACGGAAATGCGGACAAAAAATATACACACACGATAACTCAACAACAAAATAATGAATTTGAGTCGCGAGATGCGAAATGTTTTCGTTTTCATTGCGACAAAATTAGAACGCGCATGCCAATTCATGACGCTTGTCACCTATATCATGAAGTTTGTCGTTATTAATAACGTATCAAAATTGAACGAAAATAGAATTCCTGTGAGACATTTCCGCATCTATAGCTTTTAGCGTTGATATCGAAATTATCGCATGTTAGAAGGTATCGTAAAAAAGATTGACATCCTTGACAAATCTAAATACAAGATACAAAAAAAACAAGATAAACTGTTTTGGATTCGGCACTTACTTACTTGGCGGGAACGTGTCCTAGCTGGCCGGACGACGTAGAATCATCGCTATCAACGTCGTCGACGTTCGTCTCGTCCGTAGGGGGATGCGCCGCGGCATGACACCCGTCGTCGCCGGTCCTTTTCGGGTTTATGACGAGGCTGTACATAGGACGAACGCACACTCACAGAGACGCCAAGCGCCGTTCGCCGGTAGTCAACATCGCTGCTGACGACGCGGTGCGATCGACACTTTCACGCGTTTTCGCGATTCGCGCCGCGAAATCACGAATCGCGGAAACGTTCGCTGTTACCCCGCGAAACGGGATCGCGCTGTGTCTTTGTCCACTCCGAGTCCCGACACTTCCGACACAGTCGCACACACATGCACAGTCAGCGCCATCCGACCAACGACTGATGTGAGTCGCGAGCTGCGCAAAATGATGTATTCGCGATGCCATTGCCATCTAGCGGCGACCGTAGTAACTGCGCAGTCGCGCGCCACGCTGGATACGGTCACTTAAAAAAATAAAAAATAAAATTAACAATGAGAGAAAATAAAGATTTGTTGTGATAAAAAATTAAGCTTTAAAATTAATTTAAAGTAATTATATCTTAAGTAAAATACAAAATTATATTTTATTTTTTATCGAGAATTTATTAATTGAAATATTGAATATAATAGTTATTTGTTATAAAAAAGAAAAAAATGTGCCAAATACTTTCTTAAAATGTTCTTTATTTATTTATTTATTATCTTTTGTATTTATATTGTAATGCATGCTTATTATAAAATTTTGAATGATCATTCTTATTGTTATATAAAAAAATGCGATGACAATACTTTAATGTAACTATACAATATTTTATGTGAAATAATCAATACCTGTCTACTGATGCTCGTTCATCCAAGTTGACATAATCTCAATAAAAGAGATTTTGCATGCAGGATGATGTGCTATATACTTGACATGTATATAAAGTGGCATAATAAATTCTTGATAACCTTAATTTTAAGTGAAAAATCTCTCATTAACTGCAAATTGAATTAAAGCACCAATAATTTTCGAAAATGAACTATTTTCCATGTGTTCTCTGCTTGCTCGAATTTGGATAAATGTTACTTTTTTAATTTTAATTCAAAATTTAATCATTCAATATTGCATATCACATAAAATATACATATATGTATAACATTAAACAAAGAAAAACAAATTTTATTTTAAAAAATGCATATAAAAACGTCATTAAAATTAAATTTTAAGACAACTTGTACAAAAAATGACGTCGCATATCTTCTAAATATTTGTTTCTTTCATCTGTAAAGAAAATTTTCTGTTGTTGAAGAAAATATTCGCCGTTTTAGTTGGAGCTACATCAGTAAACTGCTTTTTAAATCAGCCGCTGACCTTGACTTTCTTGTACAATAGCACTGAAAAGTAAAACGAAGAAAGGTGGTGCATGCATCTGTTTCCGATGACAGTATTTAAAACCGAATATAATAGTAAAATTAACAACACGCAGCTGTATACTAATTAAATGAACAAGTAACTCAACCGTAAAAATAATTTTAAATTTTAAAAGCCAAAAAATATTAGAATTGTGTAAGCGATAAGTCAAAAATCGAGTTTTTATGCAAAAATAAATCATAATTAAATGTAAAAGATAGTAATGTAAAAAACACATTATCAATTATCAGATCGATATTTTAATTTTCTGATTACTTATTATTTTATAATATTTATAATAAAGATTTTTTATAATAGAAATAATATAATATGTAATATAAAAACAAAATCAACAATTAAAAAACAGTTATTCTTTATAAATCGGTGTTATATTGCATATGGTCCATATAATTCTTCTATCATATATAATTATTATTTTATTTGATCGCGCTGTTTTTTGATTTGCTAAAATGTGTCTTCTATATCTACCTAGAAAACTTTGTAAAATATTCACACGCTTAAATACAGAAATAAATATATATATATGTATACGTGTGATATATAACGCCGTTAATACATACCTTCCCCCTCTTTGTTCGTCATATTAAAATATATGTAAATAAGAATATGAATTGCATTATCTCTACGATTAAACTCCGTTTTTGCAGATAGTTCCGCCACGCTACATGATAATTAAATTAATTCGTAATTGTTATTGCGTATTGCTATTTACGCAAAATATCGATGGATATAACACATATGGTTTATTAAGTGCCGGTACTAATAGAAGCAAGCACAGGTTGTCGAGGTAGACATTTACGTTACATATTTGTTTTGTATATTGATTGCAGTAATGGTAACACAACGAAGTGAATTAATGATATTGTTTGTCTATATATATATATAAAAGCTTCACACACGCACACTTCCACTCTTAAATAATTTTATTAATGTGAAAAAGTGATCACTTTTTTTAAAAATATTATTATAATCCTTTTTTTTAACAAAAGAATACTTTTACACTAATAAAAACAACATTTTATGTATATGCTTATATGTAATTTCAATTTTTAGAGTATTTAAATATGTGCTTATTTAAAGCTGCTCATTTCCTTTTAATTATTGTATAAATATTATAATACTGTGGTAATTACTACGAAGCATTTCTTATATCGCTTGCATATAATTTTTACATAATATAAATATTTTTTACAAATATTGATGAATTAAAACTGTATTTTCTCTGCATGTTGATAAAATTAAATAAATAAAATTAGATTATCAATATAATGCTAGCAATGTATACACTTAAAAAACTCTACTTTTTCTTTTAACTCTACTTTTCCTAACTGTGTGTATCAAGACATGTTTTAATTATTATCGATAATATTTTAATGTAGAATCTTATTGTTTAATATATAGAATATTTTTAAAAATTTATTTGTTGAAGAAATTTACGTTTTTTATAAATATTCTGTTACGTACAGATACAAGTTTTCATAAAGCAATTAAACAATCTTAATAAGGCACTTTTAAGGCACTCGATATAGTTGTTACTTTTCTTTTTTTGGCTCGATATTCTTGTTCTTTTTCTCACTTTTTTCTTCGTTTTTTTCTTTATTAGTATCTTTCTTAGAGTTTTCTTCTTCATCCTCCTCATCTAAAAGTGTAGAGTCTAATTCATGCTTTTTCAATTCCTCGTCCAGTAAAGCATCCCAATCGGATATATCTTTGCCTTCGCGAACTCTTTCCAGCTCTTTCTTGAGCATGTCCAGACATTCCTGTCGTTCTTTCCATTTTTCCGACATTTCAAGACTTTTCTTCTCGTCGTCGATCTGGTCTAACATTTCCGCTCTTTCCTTCTCTTCACATTCTAATACGTACTTTTCATAGCTGTCCACCTGAAAGAATGTGCTATTAGTTTAAAATAATCAATAAATCTTTCATGAAATTATTTTTACGTTAAATAGTTTTTTTTTTTTTTCAAATACAGAAAAACACCTAAAATCAAATAAACTTAAATAATTTGTGATTACGCATTGACATGAGAAGAATAAAAGTAATTAAAATTGGATTAATAAATATTCAAGTTTACCTTATCTTGCAATATTCTTTGAACGTCATTTTGCCTTTTTAAATGTTTTGGCAGCCAAAAGCAGGCTTGGATAAGACGCAGAAATATCCAGAACACTCCGGCAAACGCCAAATAAGTGCTAGCGGTAAACACCATGTTCGTCATGTCCACGGTTACTTGCTGATACTTCATAATGATAATTTATTCAATTCAAATATATCTATAATAAACGTAATAATAATTAGAAAATTTACTTTTATTTAAAAAGCTTTAGAATAATATGTGAATAATAATCTGGATCACAGAAAAAGAGATATTATATAACGAAACAAGCTTCAAAGAGGTGCTTGTGCTACTATTTTTCAAAGTAAATTAGAAGATATTACATTTGTTTTTCTCTACATTAATAAATAAAAGCAATGTACTATTCATTCGAAATCTGAAAAATTATTTTATATTCCACGCTTTTATTTTATTATACGCACTTTTGTGTATTTTTTGTTGAAAAGACTTGCTTTTTGTTCGTTCTTGTTACGTCATTAACTCACAAATCAATTATTTCTCTTACAAAGCGCATCATTGATTCATTGATCAAATAACGTGTGTAATATTGTTTTTATGTCTATCGTTCACTCTAGCATTGCATAAGTATATCATTCACGAGACAGTGCACTACGTTGCAGTTCGATTCGGAGATGATTACATGTGGTGATAGGTGACCTACTATTTGAATCTTGTCGTGTGCTTTAAATATCAAGAAAAATTGAAACACGTATTTCTCGTAAAATGCTCAACGTATCTGGGTTGATTCGTTTGGATATGATCAGAAAATAATTCCACGACGGAAATGAGATATTTTCACTTAGGTGATAGAATGTGACATTTCGTAAACAGTGCGCAGATATCGAAACGCGACATCCACATTATCGGTGCCTTCGCCACGAATGTTTGGTGTATCGATTATGTTCGTTCAGTGAAACAGAATGCGAATATAATGAAGAACACATTGAAAAAACTTGAAATTTCCTGGACTTTATTTGTACATAATATTAAATGCCAAAAGAGAAACATAAAGATAAATTTTGCGTGTTTTTAAGTGTCTTTGTTGAATTTTTTGCTGAAAGTTGTGTCTGTACAATTTATGTGGTTTCGATTACATGAATTATGCGTGTGTATTAACGTCAATATATAATTATTTTCTTTGATTTTACTTTACTCACCGTAATAATAATGAATTCGATGTTTAATAATTACAGACGAATGTGTCGGACATGTTGTGTACTCAGAAATTATATGCACATAAAAAAGAAAACTTATTAAGAAATTCAAAATAAAGAATAACGTATTTAAAAAAGTGCTAGGAGTATACAATTTTACTGTTATTGAAATGATTATAGAAATAAAATAAATTTTTTTATGTGAAAGATTTATCTAGTAATAGCGTCGCTTTAAATATTCAATAAAATATTCAATAAGTATTCAATAAAATAATGTAAGTCACACAAAATTTGTCGGAAATTTGTCAAAAATTTGTAAAACTATAAAAACAGATATATACAAAAATTAACATATCAGATTAATACAGCAATCACTTTTCTTTTAATTACAAAATGATATATATATATATATATATGTGTATGTATGTATGTATATATATACATATATATAAACTATCACTAAAACTATAAATTTTAAAATAAAGAAATAAAAATTATAAAGAAAAACAATTTATCAACAAAAGTTAAATGGTACTATATAACTTCTCACTCAATAAACATAACGTTATGTATAAAATCTTTTATTACAGTTTTTAGTTTTGCATTCAACATTGTATAACTATATATATTTAATTTTTAAAGGTCACAAATGGATCATTTTAGTTTTATCGATATTTTAACATATCTCGAAAGTTTTAATCAATGAAAAAAATATTTAAAATTTATTTTTTAACTTTTGTTATATATGATCTCATTTTCTACAGATATTAAATTATATATAAATTTTTGTAGATTTTTTCAAGCACTTTGAAACAGTTAAAACTGCGACAAAATATTGTGACCCACATGTGATTAGAAACAGCGCAAAAAATGTGTGACCTGCGAGTATTTATAATTATAGACAATTAGAAAGTATATTTAAACATTTTAATTATTTTATTCACTTACCCTTTGCTTTACTCGAAGAGTGTGGACGAGGACATAGCCGTGTAAGAACGTGTTCTACCTAAGAGATACGAACTACTGAATGTATCACGTCCGGAAGTAGAAGCAACTACTATATGTCCGACTGACAGGTGGAACGTTGCTCCACTACTGACCTCCTATAGAAATAATCGATATATGGATATAACCACGTATGATTGAGCTGACAATATATAAATATTTCAGTAAATGTACACACGACATTCCAAGCGTGTGCATATGTGCGCATATTCGGTGAAGACAAATCCACTTATTTGTCTGACGAATAATTTATCCAAGAATTCATATATAGTTATATAATAATGTTAAAAAATATAGATAATCTTTTAATTTATCGATAGCCTCTTTGTTATAATATATAATTGTATAATTCGCATTTCATCAAACGTCACGCGATATTTTTTATTTAGACTCGAAGCTAGAAAGTGAATTGTACCGCTTTCCAGCACGTAATCGATTGATATCGAAAAGGGTTCGAGGGGAATGACGAATGTTTGCAATAAACGATGTTCTAAAATATTCAAGCTATGTCGTAATCTTGTGATATGGCCCGAAGACAAATATAAATGCGTGTCAAGAATACATAATTTTTTATTATTTTACAATTAACTCAATAATAAAACGTTCCACGTCCCAACTAAGGCTAAAATAGTCTACACGCGGTCACTCGCTCCATAATTCGTTATGTTGATATTTCATTACATGTATACATATCGATTTCTTGTATACCGTCCAATCGCTGAAAACTTAACATAATATGTTTGGCGAACAATTTTATCCCTTACGAAATTATATACGTTCACGTATCTAAAGCGCGTAATGCGGCACGTATACGGGAAGAAGGATTCAGGTTTGGAATGTGCGATACATCACAGCACGGTCGTTAGAGAAGACGAAGGGAAAAAAGGGGAAATAATGTGAGAAGAACGAGGCCCATTTTATCATCATACTGCTCGCTGTTGCTTCGCTTGAAATTCTAAGCGGAGACTTTTTGATAAACTTCCGATGCAGGAGAAAACAAAGTATGTTAGCTTATGTCGTCGACCTTACGTAAAACAGGAGATAGGGAGTAGCGGAATTTCGTGGATTGGGTGCCAATTTATCCTCGAGCTCTCGCAATGGGATCACGTGCACTGCTTCGTCGTCACACTCCAACCAAGTAACGCCTTGCTTGTTGCGCTTGATACCGCAGCAATCCATGCTGCGACACCCAATTCTATTCACCGGTTGCTCCTTATTCTCGCTCGCGCTGGGTTTGCTCCTGAAGTATTTAAGTATACCTGATGCTTTGTCAGAGGAAGAGGAGGATGATGACGACGATGAATTCGCACTCGTAACGCTACCATGGCCCGAGTTTTGCCGCTTATTATCACGATCGCAGTCAAAGTACTCGGCATGTGCGGTCTCATCCGGTAAACGTGCGTAAGCGACATAATGGCCGGCGGTCATCGTTGCACCCTGATGCATTATGACCGAATACAATTTGTACACGTGCCGCGTCTCTGTTCCACCACCAGCTGTGGTTCCGCGAGTTTGATCGGTGCTGCATTCCTCGCAAAAACATTGCAAGGTAAGCGGTGTCGGCATGTGATTATTGATCTTCTCCATTGAACTGCAGACGTAAATTTAATTATAATAGGGATATCGAAGAAAACTTTTCATCAACATAAAAATAAATGTAGAGTCAAAAATATAATTACATAATTTAAAAAACAAGCGTTTCTGTAGATTATTTTAATATTTAAAAATTGTAATTTTATGATTACATTTAAGTAAATTTCAAAAATATGCAATTAATTATTTTTCGTATTTTTCATAAATAAAGTTTTAGTTATAACTTCGCGATATTAATCATATAGTTTTTATGTAACTTAACCGTTTCCTTTTAATCTTGACGATTCTAATCAAAAGATTGCAAAAAACTTACCCAGCAGCAGTAGAAAATCTCTTCAACTGCAAAATGAGAAGTCTTGGTAAAGAAGGAAAACACACAGCTCTACGAGCTTCATTATATCGTAGGCAACGTGCGCACCAATACTTCTCCGTACCCCAAAGCAATTCGCTAGTTACCACGGCGCGTTTGTACACTTCGCTGCTATTTACCGATCGACCGTCATCATCTGTGAAGAATATAAAAGTATCTCTTTTTATATCACGTATTTTAATAAAATAAACAGATCTCATATTTAATCGATTAAATACGCACCTTCCTCGTTCGAACGATCAATGTCGATGGGTACGCATATGTCGCAGAACGTTTCCTTCCGTTCTGTCACATGTTCGCACTCGAGACACGTTGTACGCAATAGACTGACCCCTTCAAAGTCTTCTGAGATAAAGCACTTTTTGCTCTCTGGTTTGCGTGTCCCTATCTCACCGTTACTCTCGGCGAATTCCGCATGACCGTTCTCATATAATCTTGCGGATGACGCGACACCGTTTGCGTTTGGTTGCACGAGACATACTGAGCTTCCCCTACTTGGGAATTTCTTCTTTTTTCTTTTACGAATACTTCTCTTCCCGGAACCACTGCTTTCCGATTGCACATCCGCCGATGAATGATCTGCGATGAAATCAGAAAGACCACCGTTGCTCTGACCAAATTGACTTTCTCTGTGTCTGACCAATAATTGGAAAGTTTCTCTGATGTTATCAAGTAAGCAGACCAAAAGTTCATGAGCATCTTGTTGTTGATTTCCTTCGAATATTGGATTTACCTCTCTATGACAATCAAAGAAACATAAATATAATCAAAGAAAAATAAAAGAATTATTTTCACAATAACAAGTATACCTAAGAGCTTGTAAAAAGGCATCCGGTTGGTATGGTTCATTATTTTCTCTTATTTCTGATGCTCGCAATGCCATGAAAAGTTCATGCAACTTCTCAGTGGCTATTTGAATATGTGGTTTATTGGCTTCCACTGTTGGTCCAGCCAATGCCAATAAATCTTTACTGCTCCAGCTACGACTACTGCTCGATGTTAGTGATACACCAGTTCTACCTAATGAGGAAGATTTAGCCTGTAAAAAAAATATTGATAGCTCAAGATTTTAGTATATAATTCATCTAATATTCAATAATAATAACTGCAATACAACAAATATAAAATACAAAAACTATAAAAACTTATAAAATAAAAATTGTGTCACATGCAGATATCATTAAACAAACAAATCTCTGAGACAATAGGTCCACAAAAAAAAGCAGTTGCATTTAACGTAATTTACATATACTAAACAAATATTTTGCAATTAAATGGCATTTTTCTCACAAAAATTATAATTGTCTTTATCATATTATAATTGTCATTTATTAGTATTATATTGAAAGTACTTATTTTATTAAAAATTGCAAATATGAGCATGAGTGCACAATCATGATTCCATATAAGCAATGTGCAATAAATAATATATATATACACACACACACACACGTGTGTGTGTGTGTGTGTGTGTGTGTATATTGAATGTGTTAAATTGAAAGACTGCGGCTTTTATGGAACAATGATCTTAATCCACATTTTAGTTGAATATACTTAATACATAACATTTTCTTTACATGCAATCTATTTATCTAATACTTACTTTAGTTTGAAGTTGCTTATCATTTAGGTTAGACAAATCAGTGGCTAAATGATGTAAATTATGTAGGAAGGAAGGCGCAAATCGTAAAGTATATAGTACACTATTAAGGAAGCAGGTATTTCCTAGATTACACAAAGTGGCTATCCTAAATCCTTCTGTACTACCACTGGTCGTATCGTAACTTCCATCCTGATGATTGCTCAGCTGATTTCGGTAGCCATTCAACATTTTGCTTGTACCTTTACAGACAGAATCATATTGCGTAATTAAAATATGTTATTTCTTGTCTTGTGATATGTAATAAAGCATTATTAAAAAGAAAATATGCATACTGAGTAAATAATTTGATGTATCTAGAACGCCCCCTCTTGTAGATGTATGAGGGGGCTGCGAGACGACGATGGGAATCGCACGTCTGCGACCTGACAGGGACAAACAGAACTTCTTTCTGGGAGGAACCGAGCGTTTATCTGCTTCTTCCTCCGTTTCTAATACTGTCATCTTCTGTCAACCTAAAATATCACAAAATTATCAACTGTATGATACAAACAGTGGGTTAACAGATGGACGGGAAACAGACATTCCCCATTGCGCGGGATTTTCCTGCGTTTAATTCGCTTATTCGCGTACGTCGAAAATCCTTATTAATATAATTTTTTTCATGCATTTCTTTGCGAAATTCGTTCACGTTTCACTGAACTATGTCAAAGTGTGTCGCGAAATGCTATACGCTGCATACATTTACTTACGTATAATCGAGTGAAGAAGTCATGGAACGAATACGGGTTCCTTTATTATAACGTTATTAAATCGAACTAGTTCCTACGTTAAAAAGCCACAAAAGAGCTTGCTCGATTCGTTACAAGCTACATTTCTATCAGCTTTCCGTTTGACAGATCACTCTTGGTTGACTTATGTCGCTCGTTCCACTTGCTCGTTGACTTACCGAACTCCGAACTCCGATTTACGCGACAGTCCGGAGTCGAGAAGCTCTCAGTGAAATTCACGCATGCCGTGATTCCGTGATAGACAATGCAGAGAGCAGAGAGAAGTCTGAGAGACGTCACAGCTCACAACCCGTTTCAGACAGGTTTCAGATCTCTGAAAGCGATACGCCCTCTACAGACATAGAAACGTGGACATTGAAGGCTGTGTTCCAAAATTCACTGCCAGTATTAGAAATCTATAATATCTTTCCATAGCCAATCATAATGTCTGACAAACTCAGTTTATCAACTAGATATCACGTGATCAATGAGGGTGCGTGCACGGGAAAAATTCTACAATGGAAACTCGTCACGAGCCAATTCGGCATCAGAAAATTCCGTAGTTTCGATTTTCGCCGCTAGCGCCCGAGTACTTCCGGTACGGTACGACGAATTGGTATGCCGGTCTGAGTCTCGACGACGCGTCCGTATGTTGCTGGTTCCTGTGCGTGCTGCATTTGCTGACACAGTGCCGCTACGATCAGTACACAACAGAAGTAAAAGTAATTCGCGCACATAAGATTATATATACGACGCTGCGAACTGTTTTTATAATTGATATCACGACCGTGGACTCTATGTTCTTGGAGTTTGCTCGCGCGTGAGCCGTCCTACCCTCGACAAACCTCGTTTACCGTGTTCGTTCATCGGCTTCCCGCGCGACAAAAGCAATCGCTGCCGGGCCGCGTCGAGGTGCCAGAGCTCGTGCGTCCTCGTGCTGCAAACGCGAGAGCGTTCCAAGTCAGGTAAAGGCGCGCTAATCTTATTATAATCGTCATCGTTTATCGCTTTTATCCCTCGAGAAGCGATCACGCACGCACGCACGCTCGCTCTCGTGGCGCTCGGCCGTCCCGAGAAACACTCGAGCGCGAGAGGAACACCGATCAGAGCACGTTGTGTCGAATCGTGGCTCCGACTTGGACGAGACGTGCTCCGCTACCAGGAGAATCTCCGAGGTATCTCGTCGGTAATTCCGAGGCTTTCGACTCGTCCGTCCAACGCCGCGTTTCTCGTTCGCGTTCGCGTTCGCGTTGGTGTGTCGCGGCCCATTGAGAAACATCGCCATGCTTGCACGAGCGACCGGGCGCGACCGCGCACTCTCGTATCCACGAGATGGAAGCGAGAGCGACGCGATCTCGTTCGTGTGATCTTCCTCTTAAAGGTGCTCTCTCCAGCTTTCTTTGTTTCCTTTCGTTTCCTTTCCTCTCGTCTTCGTGTCGCGAATGCAAACACCGAAAAGCGAATTTGCTAGAGATAAATTCGAGGGAGAAGAAGAAAGAAAGAGAGAAAGAGACACGTGCTACGGAATATGTACATTGCAGCGTGGTTGGGATTTTTAAGTAGAGAGAGAGAGAGAGATATATATATATATAAAGAGACAGAACTCGAGGGTGGGGGGAGAGGAGAGAAGAAAAGAGAGAAGATGGCATGCGAAAATTTTGCCATGCGCCAATCCCTTTGTGTTTGCCGCATGCTATATAGCTTCGATTATCTCCGTACATACCTGATAAAACGGATAAGATTTTTCTGCGCGCACGACAATTTAAATAGCCTAAGGATATCTGCAGAGATTTCATATGTAGAAAACTATAATCTCAAATAAATCTCAAATTTGAAAATTATATTATAAAATTATTTTGTTTAAAAATTGCTGCAATTTTTTTATCATAATATTGCATATTTATTACATAATGCATGAGCAGTTTAATAAAATCAACTTGTTTTTTAAAACTTATAGATTGCATCAAGTAATGAAATATCAATGAATAAAACAAACATAAATAATAAGTAATATGAATTGCACATATTTATATATTTTTTCAAATAAAATGTTACCAAAAGGAAATCGATGCATACTTTTTATGTATATATTTATAATATCTATTTATATTGCAAAGTTACTTGCATATATGATTGTACATATGATTAAAAATATAGCTGAAGAAATTTTATATAAGCATTTTATTCTCTGAAATTTGTATATGTATAATCAAAATAATAAATATGATATTTTATTGTTAATTGTTTTAATAAAAACAATACACACACAAAGGAAAGAGAAAAAAATTATATTTATATATAGCTTGCGTGCTCAGCTTAATATTGTAATTTTAGTTTTGGATAATTGATAATATATATAATTTTTAATATATATTAATAAAATTTCATGAATTTTCTTGTTAGAATATTATATTAGTATAATATCTATTTGAATATTATATTGCCATGATATCTATTTATATTGCAATATATATACTGAGAAAAAAAATTATTGAATTTGACTAAATGTTCAACTGATTATTATTTCTTTAATTGAAATATTTAAGTATTTAAGTTAAATATGACATATTAAATTTAACATGATGTATTTGACTTAAATATTTCAATTAAAAAAATAATCGGTTGAACACATTTAGTCAACAACTTTTTTTTCTCGGTGTGTGTATCTATATATATATATTGAGTTAATACACACTTACATTCTTACATTTACATATACACTTTCAATCTGCCCAATTGTAAATGGTTGCGTTTCACATGTCATTATGTGAAACAACCATGTTAATAGTCTAAGTACAATATATAGAAGTCTGCGATATTTATACATTTTATGCTGACATTTGCTACTTATAAAGACAAAAGAAATGATAACTTTGTGAGTTCTTTGATGATGATGACAATAAATTGTTATATTTGCTATATTATTGTTTTTATGTATTTCAATAATTTTCCATTTCAATAACGCAATTGATAAAACATGGATATTGAAACAATAAAAAATCTTAAATTCTGCAAATTATTAATTTATTTGCAAAATTTAAGTACAATCAACAGTTAGTGCGCGAACTTATTTATTACGAGTTCACTACCGGATTATTATAACTATGTGTATTGCACTATATTCTCAGTTCGTTTCACAATAGTAGGCCAAGCAGTAATTGCTCTGTTGGCACGCTTTCAAACTGCAATGAGACAATACAGTGATAATGTTATAAAATTTTTTATATAAATAACTTAAACTAAAAATTAATTTTCTAAAAGATGAATATGTGCTTCTAATGTGTTTAAATTTATTAAATATTTTAAATATGTTTAAATTAATAAAATGTTACAACTTCTTTCTTCTATCCTTCAAATCATTCATTATCTTAATTATATATAATTATATAATTGAATATTTTCTTTTGATCGATTTCTATTTTAAATAAACGTTTTTACTTATCAATTGCTTATGATTTATTTCTTTTTGAGTTTTTGTACATGTTATTTGAATAAACCGCTTACTTGATGGCAATAACAGCAGTAAATGATAAATGTTTCGCGTCATTTAATAGCGCCATGGACGCCTATGCAAATGCAGATATTTCAATATTACAGAATTTATTGTTTTGCGAATAATAGCGTCTGTACGACCATATTTGTGTCGATTCGTGATGAGCATATACTGGTTTTGCGATTAGAAATATGTAGCCTGTGGACTTTTTTATCAGGCCATATTTAATTTCATACTGATTAAAGTTCATTGCACGTACACGTTACGGTTACTTCGCGTGCACTCCATCGCAATTTCATCGAGCGAGAATTTAAATTAGTATGATTTATAGAGAGTTCATCGCAAATTTTTAATAATACTTGATGGCATAGCACATGCAGTTTTATTAAGTATAGTTAAAAAATTATGTTCAAGTTATTAAAATCGTTTTTGATTATTTTAATTAACTATAAATCATTAAGAGATTCAAAAACTACATTAAATCTGCAAAAAAAAGATGTTTTTTTTTATTATTGAATAAATATATTTTGTGCTCTATCGCTAAATCATTAATATCATATAATGGTGCATTTCTATTATCATGACTTATATTTTTTAATTTGATAATTTGATAATTAAGTGAGTTCAAGGCATTAATAAGCTTGAAAATTTATTTTTTTTTATAATGTATTAACTTTCACTATTATTCACTATTAAACTTCTAAGTTTGTTAGCCTAATCCATTCCGTTTGATTGCTTCTTTCCAATTGAAAAAATGCACAACATGAATGAAAGTATAAAAAATATTTATATTAAATATTTATCAATAATGCATTTTTTTTTCTTATTAAGTTTTATTCATTTATTTTTATTCACTTCCGAAACAAATAAACGTAACAAAATATGCACTTTAACTTACATACGCGAACCTGTAGAGAACAGAGCTTGGCAGCATCCATTAAAATCAATACCGGTGGTATGTTTGGCGCGAAAATCAAGAAGAACACGTTTTCTTCTCGGTCACATTAAAGTCATTTATTAGAAATACTTTTAATTTTTTCTAGAATTGTTCTAATATAGTAATGTCAAAATAGCATTATGTATAAATAAAATAAAAATCAAGGAAAAAAAACACACTTTAAATAAAGAAAATAAAATAAACGTTAGTATTTCAGAAAATTAAAAACTTTTAAAAGCAAATCTAAAAAATATATATGATATAATATAACATTTATTTAAATAAAATAATTTTACATAGCATTAAATAATATCTGATATAATTTTTAAAAATTGGGTAAAAACTGTTTTATGATTAGAAATAATTGATTTAAATAAATTATATTTTTTGTACAATATATTCTTGCTACCGCTTTTTAATAGTTAAAAAAAATTATATTTATTTAAAAAGATACACATTCTTCTCAAATTAATCAAAAAAATGGTACATCATGTTTTTGCAAAGTTATAATACCTGACAAAAATTATAATATCCGACAAAAGTTAAAAATTTTTACATTTAATCATGAAATATCAATCATTTTTGAGAATAAATTCGGGAACAAAGCTTCATATATACTTTTATACAATTTTTCTTGAGGAACGTGTTTGCACATTGTGGAGCAAGTACGAGTAAGGAGAACCTTGAGATACATTGCCTTCGATCGCTCTTGTCTTACGTGAAAATAGAACATTATTGTCTATATTTTGACTATAAATTACGTTAATTATTGAATAAAATCTCGTATAATAATAAAAACTTTATATATATTTGACTTAGTAGGGTCTTTATATTTTATGTTTCACACATCTTCAAGCTTTTATATTTGCAATTTACGTTTAATAATAGAAGAGATAACTTATAAATTTTTTTGCAAAAAATTTTAAATAGCACACAAAGCAAGAAAAGGATTTATTAGATTCATATATATATATCTTTTTTATTAATTTTTGATATTTTAATGTAAGGTATAAAGATAAAAAATATGATTTCAAATAATCTTGACTGCATGCAATTTAAATTTTTTAATCAAAGCATATTTCATAAAATTTGGAGAAATAAATATTTTTTTCTTATGCATCTTTTATTTTAAAATAAATATAAGCAAATATAATCAGTGTAAAATCAAATAAAGACTTTATTTCGATTCTATAGTAATAATGCTATTTTTATACAATATATTATAAGTAAATTTTATATAAGGATATGTGTCTTTAAGAAATTAAAAATTTTATATGTATAAAATTTTATGTTTTAAATAAAATAATGTAATATTATATCATTATGTCTCTTCACAACTGCTGCAATGAAAATAATTTTTACTGAAAAATTATTAAAAATTTTTAAAGAAAATGAGAAATTTATTGATAATATTATTCCTCAGAAACCTGAATCAATTTTTTCACCGACATCGCTATGTTAACGCATTACAACGCATTGCCATTAAGTCATGAGTACAAATTTTTGACTTTCAAATCTTTTTTTCTCAAGATGCTTTGGTAATTATTGATATATATCTTCTTC
>JBCEZV010000019.1:5375921-5400164 GCA_039654365.1 Cataglyphis livida
ACTTTGTGTGTATATGTATGTGTGTATATATATATATATATATATGTGTATATGTATATATATATATATATATATATATATATATATGTATACAGTGAAATTGTTACGCATTTATTATCATTATTATTAAATAGGTAATGCTCAATTAGCATTTGTTTCTTAAAATAAAGAATAAATATATGGCTGTTGGATATTTATATGCACTATATCACTATCACATCTCCATACATTGTACTCTCCATATGTTGTTACAACCTAATATTGTTAATGATCGAAAACGAAATTGTTTGATTATAAAGATTACATACGAGAAGAAAAAGACGTGGATATGGACGTAACGTTGATACCAGGATTGTAACCACAGGAGTGGAATCACAGGGCAATCGGTTTCCAAATTTTTATTGTAAATTGATCTACAATCACCATATCCTGATTCATCGCTGCTTACATCATTATTATAAATAATAAAATGCCACAGCAACGCTATCCGCGCGTGCGTGTCACTTATTATATTCACACATATGTATGCACGTACATATGTGCAATCCATCGATTCAAATTTGTCGATGCGAGCCCGAAATCTATCATAACTTCGTGCCATGAAACAAGATCATTTGATAATTTTTTTTCTTTATGATTCAAATTTTGCTAATTTTTTGTCATAAAAACTGATACTGTTGACAAATCAGCGCAAGGCTTGCAGTCATCGTAAAATAAAAGAAAAGGAAATCTAAATTGTTACATATAAATTTTGCACTTGCATTATTGATCTCCCCTAGATGGAGATGCGAATAAGTCTTTTTTTCAGTACACATATTGTGAGAGAATATAATATACAATTCTATAGTAATTAGAAAAATAATACGATTTCGCCCTGTTAATGGAAACAATTAACTATATGCGTAATGTACCACATGTGTGATTTATGCGGGTATGGACATTCGAGTACAGTTGTCAGTTAATCAATTCCCTGGAAACAATACGAGAAACGGGACTCACTTCACCCTAAATGTTGCAGAATATATCGACTGATGCGTTACTTTATACGTCAGCATTGCATTTTTGACGTTTAAGGCAAATATTGCCATTAAAAAGTAGAAAAAAATCTGATAGTCTTACCTTATCAAGGTACAGGACTGTCTGTTCCACTCCCACTATTGGTCCCTTCTGTCTTGGTAGCGGCCACTCGATCACCTCGCTTGGAAGTTTTCGATAACGACGCTACTTCCTTCAGCAAACTAGATATCTTATGCTGCATATTAGAAATTTTCGCCTCATATTCCTTTTCCGACGCTTTCATTTTATTGCGTAACTCAGTCTCGGATGTGAAATTTTTCGCCTTAAGTTCGGTAATCTGCAATCAAAATGTCAATTATTTATTTTATTGTTGTTATCTGTTTCGTGAAACAGGAACTTGCAAAAATTTTGTTACGTACTTGTCTATCTTTTGCTAATAACTGACTGTCTTTTATAGTAATTTGCTTTTGAAGATGCGCTATCTTTTCTTTGAGTTGCGTAACCGCCACGACGTGATCCGAACTGTTTGGATCGTGCGGATCGTGTACTCCAGCCATTCGCGCCGCTTTCACGGGAGTGGGACCGTTCGTTTCTCCACCCTCAGATTGCGGTGGCAACTTTGTCACATCGACTCTGTGCGGTCTTTTATTGTGACCTTTTAATCTATAAAGGAAAGCATGAAACATAAACAAGAGTTCCGCTGACACAATCTGCAAAATTTACCGAACACACGTCTTGCATGAAATCAAAAAATTGTTATATCCACACAATATTAAGGCTACCAAGCGCAAAGTTACCTTGTGACATTATGTATTATAATTACTTTTGTTCTTTGTGCTTTGCAGCCCGCTGTTGTGCCATTTTCATATGTGCCCTTCTCTCTGCGTCTGACTGCTTTGTCTTTGCCAATGCTCGTTTATACGACAATGTACAGAGCCAACATAATAACTTGCCATCTACCTAAAAACCAGAACATCACCATAACTGATTTAATAGCATTATGGTAAGGCAGAGATTTATTATCATGTACCAACAAGAGAGAGAGGAAGAGAGAAAAAGAGGTCTTAGCTGTAGAAATTACACTTGATGTTTATTCGCTCTTTCTAAAAAAAGAAAAGAAATTGAGGAAGTCAAGCATATAAATTTAGAAAATATAACTATTATAGTAAAATTGCAAATTCAGCTACTCTCGACTATCCAAAATAATGACACAGATTGTAAAATATATATTTGTAAAGTGTACAAAAAACTGTATACAATCTTTAAAAATTTCCTTAATTTCTTCGGTACACAAATTTTTTGTAATAAAAATATTTATTATTTAAGGAATATCTAAAATATCTAAAATGTCAGAATATTCTCAAAAATACATACAATAATTATGTTAAAGCCATAGTTAAATTTATGGAATAAAATTTAAATTTATTTAGGTATATCCTTAGAGAAACAACAATAAGTTGTGTCAACAAATATAAAAGAATATCCGAAAAAAAAAAAAAAACAATACATAAATATCAATATAAAAATCTCACTTATAATATAATTATATTACACACCTTGAGATCATCTCTTTCTCTAGCAAAATTGAAAGCACCAAACATATTGCATAAGTTACCTTTTTATCCTCGTCCTGTCTATCAAAGGCACACTTCTGCTTGCATTGTTCGCATGTAACTGGTGGTCCATAGCGTTTCTCCGAGTTTGTACACCGTTGGCATTTGCTACCAATAAATGCAGCTATAGTATTGCAATACTCGCAAGCCGATGGCTTCCCATAGGATTTTACATTTTGCTCGCACTTTTTACATATAGTGCTCGTATTGCCTTTTCTGCAAAATCAAACAAAATATAATAATGCATAGTTTTATTTGTTTCATTTAATTTAAAAAAAAAAAAAAAAAAAAAAACTTAAACTTACATAGTTTGTTGAAATTCTGATCTGCAGTATGTACATTTTACCACGGGAAATGCTCCTCTGCATTCCTAAATAACATCAAATTTTCTTAAATATTAACAAAAATAAAGTTAAAAATATTTCACATTTTCATATTTTTTTAATGATAATAATATTATATAAACAATACCTTGCAGTTTTTACTGCATTTATCAAAATTACATATTTGCTGTGATACACACACACACTCACATATATACATATATAATATTCCATAAAAAAAACGAGAAATTTTTACTATTTTAAATATCATTGTAAAAAATTAACATATAGCAAAATTTTTGTATTCTCAAAAATTACTCTCAAATTCTCGAATTTAATCAACATTTACGTCATCGCGGGCAATGTGGAATTGGGCTTTATCGCAATAAAAATAATCCAGCGTGACGAACACGGAAAATACACTTTATTAAATCATGCTTGAACAAATTTCCTTATCTTGTACTCAGTACTATATGCGTTTCATTGTGTATTTACGTAGGAATGCAACATGTTTATACAACTTGAATCTTGCAACACTACGCTTACAGAAAAAAAAAAAAAACATATTACACGATAAATCGTTGTATTTATAATCATTATATCTCGTAGGGAAATTACACGATCGATGTTGCAACAGAGAAATCTTTTCGGTAACCTCGGGATGAAACCGATTCGTCGCGTGAAAAAAACGTACGTTGTAAAAAAAATGACGCAAGAATCGCGGACAGAGATGGATTGTTTACATTATTATACCTTGCACAATTGTTGTCCGGGCGAGAGGTCTTCGAAGGGATGCCTGGAGAAGCATCGGGAGCACGCGAAGAGCGCTTGCACGTTGTTCGCGCTCATCTTTAGGCAGCGAGTCGCTGGATACGTCACTGGGCAACGCGACGACGAGAGGCGGCAGCCGAAGAAGAGGCGCGATAGATTGAAGGAGAGAGAAGTACAATCACGCGCGGCTACTGTTTCGCGACGAAAAAAAAAAAAGGGGGGAGAGAACGAAGAGAATCGATGACGAGGCGACGATTATCCCAATCGTGATCGAATCCGCTATTCTTTTCCGCCGCGAAAAACGGTTGTTGACTTTTACGTAGCCATCTGCGATCGGCGACTGCCGCGACCGAGCAATATGGCCGACCGTAACAGTCGAAGTGGCCGTTCGAGGGCGCCACTCGCGGCTATGTTCGTTCGGATCGAGCGTCGTTAGTCCGGCGTTCCGAAAATCATTCAATAATAGCACAAAGTCGATTACACCCACGCTACATGCTACATATGTGTTTAAAAAAAAAGATTTTTTTTTTCTATATTGAAAAGAGACGCTTAATTGCTTACGATATAAAATATCTTACAAAAAATATAATTATAATACCAGTGAGACATTACCTATATATTAAAAAAAACCAACATTAAATCTCATTTAAAACAATCAATTTTATAATATGTATTGTATATACACAATACATATATACACATATATATATATATATATATATATCGAATTTGGTTGAATGCACTGCGTATTGGTACACATTAAAGATTTATTATTAAACAAAAATTTAGAATATAAACATAAATAATTAAAATATTAAAATTATTATAACATAAGTTATTACATCATTATTCCTATTCAAGAATAATATAATAATAATATTATTATTATTATTCAACTCTTAGTATTTTAAATTATTTTACTTCTTTAATTATTTATGCAGCAGATAATATTTTTAAAAATGTTTTTAGAAACATTTTCAAAAATATGGTTTTGCTCATATATATATATATGAGCATTTATGACGTCATAAATTTATATATATAATTATATCTTTTATATACATCAGTATATAATCAGCTTCAATTTTCTAATTAATAACACATAAACACAACATGACGCGAAACTTTTAAAATCGTAGATATATATATCTTCGATATCATTTTCCTATCAATTGTCTTCCTATATCATCTTAGTGTCTTTTAATATTTTATTGTATATATAGAATAAAAGTTTTGTTTGGCAACAGATACTCTCGGTGGTTTTGCCATTTGCCTGCCGAGAGGTGGCGATCAAATAGAATTTTGATATATATATATATTTGTATGTATGTATGATATACAAGTTCTATAAATATGTCTTGCTTACAATTTCAATAATTTTTTAAATTCTTGAACATTATGTTAACTTGTTATTATGATATTCTAATAAATGCATTTTTTTTTGTTTTGTTTCAGATATCTGCCTTAATAATTTTAAGATTTTACAACTAAACATTTAATTTGCTGTTTCCAGCAAAATATCACTTTAAAAGTTAGAAAGTAAAAAAATGGTCATGGAGGCATCTCCTTCTCCACAGAGTGTAGGTCGTGAGTTTGTTCGACAATATTACACTTTGCTGAATCAAGCTCCTGCCCATCTTCATAGGTACTTGAATTATCTATAATTTTTTTTCCAGTTTTATCTATTATAGATTTCTTGTTACAATTAAAGCAACATAAAAGCTTGAATTTATTATTTGACTCAGGTTAGGTCAAACATTTTTTTAATTAATTTATTTCAAAGGCATAACTATAGTTTTCATGAATTTTATAATTAGGTTCTACAATCAACATTCTTCCTTTGTGCATGGCGGATTGGATTCAAATCGAGAATGCATTCCGGCAATTGGTCAAAAACAGATACATCAGAAAATTCAACAACTGAACTTTCGTGATTGTCACGCCAAAATAAGTCAAGTTGATTCTCAGCTCACTCTGGAAAATGGAGTTGTTGTCCAGGTAAACTTTCTATGTCAATTTTATATAAATTAAATCAGGAGTAGAAAAGAGTTATATAATTTATTTTTCGTATTAAGAGAAATAAATATGTTTAAATATATACATATAATGTATTAAATGTTTCATTTTTATATTATCATCTGATATTAAAATTTCATTATAATCTGCATTATAAATGTAATAATTGCATTTTACTTCAATTTACTTAAAATAACATATTTGTGAGATAAAATATTTAGTTTTTAGAACCTGCAATTTTGATTAGATGCAAGAGCATGTCAATGTGATTATTATTATATATTTACCTCATTATGTAGGTATCCGGAGAATTGTCCAACGCCGGACAACCAATGCGTCGGTTCACGCAAACATTCGTGTTGGCGGTACAAGCACCTAAAACTTACTATGTGCACAACGATATCTTCCGCTATCAAGACTTGATATTTCCCGAGGAGGATGAGGCTGACGTGAGCGGCGGGGATGTCGGTGAGAGCGGCGAGAGAGAAGTTGAGGAAATTGGTCGATCCGAACCTGAAGAAGATGAACATCAGACTCAGGCGCAACAATTATCGGCTCCCACTCAAACAGCTGAGCAGCAAGCTCAGCCGCCTCTCATTCCGGCACAGCAGCCTCCGCTTCAGCAACAACAGCCGATGTATTACGCTGCACCTCCACAGCCACATGTTAGTATAAAAAGCATTATTATTATTATACAAAAGCTAAAGTTGTTTGAAGATGTAGTAAATATTTTGTATAATGTATAATAATTATTGAGGGAAAGGAAGAAAGTGCAAAAACAAAATCTAGAAATTATACATTGTTGAAGAAGAAAATTGTATAATTTGAAAATAAATTGATTTTGCACATTGTCTAATTTTTACAGTTTTCTAGGTTATAATATAGTTCTATTTGCAAACGTCCATTGTTCAGGTTCATCCGGTAATGCAGCAAGTTTTGAATGGAACGGTACACGAAGAGGTGATCAATCAGCAGCCGCCCCAGCAACAACAACAACCACCGCCACCGCCTCCTGCCCAGCAGCATCCGTACATAACTGAACCAACTACACAGACTCAATTTGTGCAGGAAGCAGAATTGAGCAATGGTGAGCAGCAGCAGCAGCAGCAAAACCAACAACTTGAAAATGAACCGCAAACTCAGACAGAGGAAAGGAATGACCAGCCTGAAGCAGAAGCGTTTACTGCGTCCGCGCAGGAGATTGAACCCGAGCATCAGGTTTCGAATACTACTGTCAACAATAGTGGACCCAAGACATATGCTAACTTAGTAAAGTCTTTCCCGAGCACTAACAGTGCTACTAGCCCTCAAGCTCCTAAACTATCCATGTCTCCGGTAAGTGTCATCTCAATGTGACGTCGCGATTTCTGAAGAGTATGATGAAAAATAAACTTCTCTTTTTAGCCACCTATGACGAATTTACGCTTGGATGACAGATCGCCATTGCATCCTACAAATAATGTACCGACTGTATCTGTATCTGTTTCCAACAATGTACCCGCGGTTCAACAACAGGTGCATCGAGTGGGCGGAAATCAACAGCCACCGCAACAACAACATCCCCAGCAGCAACGTGGTCTAAGAGGAGGACTAGTACAAAGAGGTAAAAAGAAATATGAAATAGATATTGATAACTTGATAAATGACTAAATTATTAATAAAGGATATAAATTTTGTTTTAATAGGACTTACAAATATACAATATATATACATATACATATACACTCAATTATTTTTATATTATTTACTTAATTTCTACCTACCGTTCTTTCTTGCGAGATATAATTTCTGTTTTATTGTTATGCATGATAATATTTTTTAGATGGGGAACGTCGTGGCACAAGACCAGGGCAATACAGTGATGCTCATCAACTTTTCTTGGGTAATTTACCGCACAACGCTTCCGAGAATGATTTGCGTCAAGTATTCGAGCGTTATGGTAGAGTCGCTGAATTGCGCGTGCACAGTAAATCAAACGACAGATGCAAGGGTCCTCAAGGCGGAAACAATACTGCGCGAGTGCCTAATTATGGATTTATCACGTTTGAAGATCAACAAGTTGTGACAAAGGTGTTGAACTCTTTGGTACGTTCGTCTCTTAGACAGACCTCGACAACGCCGTAGGCAAGTGTTTAATAAAATGGATCTTCTTGATCTTATCATGCAATTGTTGTTTTAGCCTATCTATTATCCTGATGAAAGTGGACAAAAATTGAATGTGGAGGAAAAGAAGGTGAGGCCTAGGATGATGGACGGAAGCGGCGGAAGATTGAATTCTGGCGATGGCGGTATGCGTTCCATGGGAGGTCAGCAGCAGCAGCAACAACAACAGCAACGTGGACCAGGTAATCTCTAAATTAATTTTTCAATTTATTGAAATCAGTAGAATTTTTAATTTACTAATCTGTTATTGATTCAATATCAGGCGGACCCGGAGGCGTAATGAGAGGCGGACAACACGGTGCACGGGGTGGTCGCGGAGGATTTTCACGGGGCGGCGATGGCGGTAGGGGCGGTGGCGGCATGCGACAACCGGGCAATCCAAACAATACCGGTTATCAGAATCGTCGCTAATACTGATCACAGTAAACAGTCGCAACAACCTCCTAATTTCCTCTCTATTGAGTAAAAGTCATACCAGTACCATCATGCATCTACCATCTTCATTTCGAGAAATGGAATCCAAGACTATTTCGTATATCGCACGACTTTATCACCGGCGCCACTCTCATACGCTTAAATGTCGCTTGCAACAATGTTCGACAAGCAACAACAACAGCTGATATTAGATGACATAGCTCAAAAAAGGAGTCGTACGAAACACGATCTCGAACATCAGAAGACACGACTTCATCGAAATCTCAGACAAAGGTTACGTTTTTTGTTTTTGTTTTTTTTTTTGCGTGAGACTTCGATCTTAGTGGTATGTGTTATAAGTTTAAAGAGCCGATGATCATCGATTCGAGTTCGTCCTTCGTACATCGACAATCGGGCAATTCCGCAGGACTTTGCGACGCCAAGCATACAAATGGAGCGCAAACGTAGACACGTGCAGCCGTGCGACAAGTCCAAAGGAAGCTTAATGGAGAACGTTCTCGGAGTGTGGGAAATTTAAATAAACGAGAAGAGGCGACGGGACGTGATCTGAAATCGGGAAATTGTGTCGGAACTCTCTTTTTGTGAGATTTTAGAATATTGCGCGGCATTTGTCATTTTGCGCATTTCCTTCTCACCGAATTGCAAGACAAAACAACAGCAAAACAAAGTTTGCTACACGCACCATATATCTACGAGGCGATCAAATGAGATTGCATCGGAAAAAATGGCAACGGAGTGTCGCTGCGGTCTTGTACGCTTTCGAGTCGACTCGACAACCATCAACGAAATCGTCCCGTTGCCACAAGTGAAGAAATTGTATAGATAACGCAGAACGAATTCCATTGTACGAAAATTCCGACTACACAAAATCTTAAAGTTGTATCCCGGTTGCATGCGGCAAAAAAAGGAAAAAGAAAAGTTTAATTTCTTTTTTCCTACACGTTCTATTTTCTATTCTTGTTGCCGATTATTGATCGACCGGTATCGATCACAAAGAGGACAATGCTTCTAGACTGCAGCAGCTGGTCTCGCCATTTTTTCGCAATGCTGGCCTCGTCTTGTTGCAGTCCAGAACTTTTTATTCAAGCCTATCTTTTTCCTGTCTCTCCCTTTTTCTTCCTCTCTTTTCCTGGTTTTCTTTTAAGAACAACTATTTCTCTCAATATCTTTCTACGCTACGATTCTATTCTCTTTTATAGAATCTTTCTATTCTAGCATCTACCTCCCTTTCCTTCATATGTATACTTATTATTATTACTTTTGTTTAGGTAAAATTAGTAAGAATCGCGCACGAGCATGATCTGACGTTGTATCGCTAAATTTTCGATCGCGAGGTATTCGGCCAGAGTCAAGTTTTCTAGTTTATCGCAGAATTGCGATGTGCCGAACATTGAACAAACTGCAATCAGCAAAAAATATATTTGATACAGCGAAGAAAAATATAGTTTACGCACAATAGCTTTTTCTTAACTCAATCATTTATTAAAATCCTCTGCGAATTTGTCATCGATAATAATTATAATATTAGAATATATCGTATTCCGAGAAAGATGCTATTTGTACTATTGCTATATACACTAAAGTATTTAGAATATGAAGCAAAGTGCGCGAGATTTCTAGTCAGCAACAGTTTATATGCAGTGTGCAAAAGGAATTCTGCGATTATTAGTGACTTGGCATTGCGTCTATTCTGGCCTATCAGTCTCATCCCACCTCCTACCTCTACGAAACTATCGTATGATTTTTAAAGTCGAAAATATCGAATAATTGTGAGAGAATCGAAGTGATACAACAATGTATATGTAAAAGATCGACGCGTCGAAAGATGAGGAATAAAACAGCAATCAATAATTAAATTTATGATGTCGACAAAAAGCATGTCGTAAGAGAAAGCGAGAATTTGTGTATATGCGCATGTGTGTGTGAGAGAAAGAGAGAGAGAAAGAAAAAAAAGAAAGTTTGTCAGCTTGCATTTCATCGAGTTTATCGTGGAGATTTTTAACATTGATCATGCACGAACGTGATTCTACAACCGCAGTAGTTTGTAATCGAAAATAAAAAGAAAATACGTTGCGATATCTCGTGTCTGGGACATGACAACCGCGTTTCTGCAACACCTCGGCGCGCCCGCTTGGGATCCTATCCTAATCCGTTTATTCTCATACAGCGCAGAACTGTCGACAAAAATCCGGAAATATGAAATTTTCCGCGTTATTAAACTAACTTAGAAAGAATTTGGATGGATCAAATTTTCATTATGTTTTAAAATTTAATATCTAAAATGGAATATACGTAGATATAGATTTAAAATTGAAACTCATTACATTTAACAAGGACATATGTCTGAGGGAAAGATACTTGGCGGCAATTTTTCTTTTTTTCTATTTTTGCTAATTATCGAAAATAGTAACATTGCCGCAATGTTGCGACAATGTTTTGTGCTGTATGAGATGTTACATTTTTTTTAATATGCAATCTGTAGTGAATAATATTTATCATGTAGTACGCGCGATATTGATGTCTCTTCTAACAAAGCCCGAGATGGCGACGATGACTATGACGACACGGCTGTTCTGATCCAGACGCGAAAGAGATAGAGATTCCGCATGGATACGCTTCTGCAGTTTGCTATTTTCAATAATAAGCGAACACAAAGAGAAAAAAAAATAAATTGCTGCCAAGTATTCTTCCCTCTTCTATGCGTTTTTATTGGATAACACGTTTCAATTTTAAATCTATTTCTATGTTTTGTTGTAGATATTGAACGCTATAGAAAACATAATGAAAATTAGATCTATCAAATTCTTTGAAAGATATTTTAATAACGCAGAAACGTATTTCTGGAATTTTTTCAATAATTATCACGTAATTGGCACTTTAGTATTGTTATAAAAAAAAGAAAAATTTATTATTAAATCTAAAACAAAAATACAGGATGTGAAGCACTTATCACTTCTTTCTTCCTTGCGAGAAAAAAAATATATTGTGTGTGTTTTATGTGATTCTGAAAGAGGATCTCGAAATGCAGAGGAATAAAATTTTTCGTATCGTTTTTATTTTTAAAGATATGATAAATGTTTATCATATATGATTAGCAATTCATATTACCTATATAGAATTCTTACAAGAATTAAAGTATAGTAGCATAACGTACAAAAAATATTAATTTAAATAATACACCTTTTACATAGTGTGTTTTTATACATCAATTATAATTAGCAATTATATTTATTTCAAATTTCATTAAAATATGGATTTAATTAAAATATTGAGAATCATCCTTTTTTCGAGATCATCCTATTCCGTATATAGTCTATACATCTTCGAAAATAAAACAAATAAGATATTTATAACATTTACATATGACATTTTCTTAAAATCATATAAAATATACCAAATGGAACACGTTGCTATCGCACACGTTGTTACCTTGCTATAAACTCGTTTAACATTTTGACTGAAGTTACATCCGTAATTCCTTGGAGATCATGGATATTAGCGGATATAGTTTAGATTAAGAATCTTACTTTTCGCTTATTCATATTATGAGCGATAAATACAAATGCAAATTAAAACGGAAAGTAATATGATATATGATATGCTTCCTGTGCCAATTCCCAAGGAAATACAATTAACATCAAAAAACAGTGTTAAAAGAATAAATTCGAATGTGGCGTGCTGATTATTAAATGCGGAACATGTTTGATTAATGCAAAATTTTTGCAAAAGAGTAAATTACACTTTATTGAACAAATTATATATTCGTCAATTTAGACAAGATCCATGTATAATACTGCAGTGGTAAAATATTTCCCCTTTACCGTATGCGACAGATAATGCCGTATACGCGCCATTAGAAGGAAAAAGTTCAAACCAAACGCCAGTTGTTCTTTGACTTTGTATACATATGTAGAGCATATTTAAAGGAATATTTGTATGAATGAGAAAAAAAAATCTTCTCTAATTCTATATATCTTGTACATTAAAAGTCACTGGAAATAGACGATATCTCCAGAATCATTTTTATTCCAACTTAAGAGATCGGTTTATATATATATATATATAATATTTCAGCATACTTGCGCAATTGACGTATTCAAAGAGAAAAAAAAATATGAGGGAGAGAGAGAAAGAGAGAAAAAGATATTTTACGCTGGATGATATAATATAGTTGTTTAATATTTGCAATCGCAGATGACTTCCGAAATTTTCGCCCGCCACTTACTATAAAATGTTCTACATTTACTCTCACACCGTTTGACTTCATATTACGTCCTTTCGCCCATGTGCATATCCGTGTGTTCAAGTACAACGTGTTCAAAGCCGTAGTTCACGCGAAATCATCGCTTTACATATTTGAAAGAGAGTTCTGCAAATTTTTAGTGTGAATATGTTTTCGTTTTTAAGTAACTATATTATAATACTATAATAATAAAGATAAATATATATATATATATAAAATAATGAAAACGAAGGAAAGAATATGCAGAAAAAATATACAAAATAATTATAATAATGTAATTATAATAATTAGAAAACGGCGGTTAATAAGTTATGAATTTTGTAGCATACATTTTTATTTCGGTCTGCCAGGCCAGTTTGTGTGTACCAGCCAATTGAAAACAACGTTACTGCGATAAAGAGGAAAGAGAAAAAAAGATAAATGTTAAAGAGAAAAAAAAAATGAAAAAGAACAAACATCAGATGTATTGTAACTTTTTGCATTTAGTATATAATACATATATCTACCTTACTACCAATCCTTATAATAGCATCTCTTTATTTAACGCAACATACCTTTGATTTTGATACGAACTTTATTAGTTGGTATCGCGCATAAAGTCAAATTTCCGGTGACTGTAATCGATTTTGCCGAAAATGCTAAGCACATTATAGAATCGTTATTCGATGGCAATCGCGAAAATAAAATGTACAAGGATAATGTATATGTACAGATACATTTATGCGAAATTTCATATAATCATGTTTATATATAAATTAAATCTTATTATTATTAATATAGAAGTAAATATAATGCAAACAAGATATTTCAATTTTTCAAATGACTGCCGATTAACATAACTGATTATTCAGTTCTTTTAATCTTGATATCAAGACGTGAATTTCTAATTTTGATCAAAATACAATAATTTTTTAAATATAGATATGATTAAAACGTTAATTAATTTAGTTCTGATTCGATTGTTAAATTTACGCCAACTTTTATCAGAGTATAGCGAAATTTCTGATTAGAAGTTTAAGCAATCTTCAGAAATCGACATCGAGTCGGAAACCCGAGGAAAGAGATTTGGTCGAGACAGTCGATTATTCGCGAATTGTACGCATTGCGTAAGACGGACACGTAAGAGTGACAGTAGGACATACATATACGCGCGTGCGGCGGAAAGATCAGACGAGGGTGTAGGAAAAAAGAAAAAAATTCACGCAAGAGATGAGATCATCTTTCCTCTCCGGCCGCGCGCTCTGGACAGCTCGGCGCGATGCGATGCGTCTCGAGCGCAGTCAGTAACGGTCCAGCGGCCGATTTGGAGGGTTGTTTCTCTTCGAATCTTCTTGAAAAAGGTACACTTTGAGTGAACGGGGAAAGTGGTTTGCGAGGAAAACCAACGCGAGGTATGATCAATTTGCGATTTTTTGTCTTGTCAAGATCTTATCATTCTGCGGTTCCTATGTTTAAGATATTTTTGATCACTGTTGTTACTTGTGATAATTAATATGTATAAATAATTTATCATTTATATTCAAATGCTTGATTTTTTTTACTGTACGATTTCTTGCGAATATTACCCCAATCTTTACATTTAAAATATAATTAATTTCATATCTATAAAATAAATTCTATATTTAAATTAATTAATCTGGATAATTTTTTTAAAACCGAATTTGCCATTGTTATACCTAGGGAAGACATACTTTTCTATTAAAACATAAAGAAATATAGAAATGTTTCAAGTTAATTAGATCTGAGGAACGCAAGTAACATTTACAATTCTAAAAGTAGTAGTAAAATATATGTGTTGTCAAACAATTATTATTGGTATATATATACGGATTAACACACTATGTATCCGACAAACAGCTATCTGCACATATTAGAATTACCTGATTATCTTGTATTATGAAGGACCCTTTTTAGGGATCATTTCAGCATCTTTTATTTTTAACAAAGTTTTTTCAACTTTCTACAGAATTTCTGCGAAACTTTTTATCACGCGCGTCAATACGTATATATACATAGTATATATATTTCAAATCAAATAAATTGATAGAAATGAAAATAATATATTTAAAATTAAATTACTACGCCAGCAAAAAATGTCTCATTAATTTCTGTACATGCTAGTTTGAGTCACTTATAGAACTGCATACGATGGATGTTTTATATCAGTAGGCGTACTCACAACTTATCTCCTGTCATATATTACTCGGAAATCGTGTCCTTTCTGGGACGGAAATCCAACATCCTTTGTTCGTTAAGGTACTGTCATTATGCGGAAACCTAGAAAAGAAAGATATTATCATTTTACAATCGTTAACGAAAAGTCTCGCGTTTATAGTTTATACTTTACGTCACTTACTAAAAATACTATTGAATTATAAATGAGAAAAAAATTGATTTGTACGAAAAATAGCGTAAAGCATGATATTTGCAACTTTCTATTTTTATCTATAATGCAGATAACTTAAGTTAGAACAGTAATGCTCTCCGTGATATTGTTATTTTGAACCAACTCAATCATTCGACCTTTTTTCATGTCACAGTACGCAGAGTTCAAGACTAAAATCGATAAGAAATTGTTTTGAATGTATCATTTTTGAAAAAATTTATTCTTGCGTAAAAAATATAGAGATATATCATACTTTTTGGAAATAAGAAATGAATAATGAGATTGAAAATTTTGATTTTATTTTAAATGAGATAATTCTTGGACTCTATAAAAATTTGATTAAACTACGTATCATCGCATTACACAATTCTTGCAATAAATTTTTGTAATTCTGTTTTTGCAGAATTGCTTCGTAGAAATGGTATTGTAAATAATTTTCATTAAGAGCTACATATGTATATCTTATATCATTTCTTATATATTAATAATAATATTAATTCGCGTATAAACTTCCTCGATGAACAAATTGATTGAGTAATTGGACGAATTGAATCAACGCATTCAGTTCGAATATCTCGTCAGCAAACTAGTTAACTTTTAATTCCGCGTTGGTGGAACTAGTACTTGAACATGGGGAAGACGAGTTTCTGAGGTTCCAAGCTTTATGGTATTCTATGTTTCGTAAGCGTAATGGTGGACTTAAGCAGATGAAAGATTAAAATAATGTATTTTCAAAGCTTTGTCTACATTATTCTACGTTATATTGATAGAACGAATATTGATTTATCCACATTTCTTTGAACCTACATATTGCCTGCAATTAATAAAATCCCCATTCTTTTTATATTTTTCTTTTCTCTTCAATATATATTTACTCTTTTTTCACACATCAATTTTAATTGATAAAGTTTATTATAATTTCGCAACTATACATATACATATATTCACACATGTTAATTTATTTTTCATTTCAACGCGCAATATTTTTTTGAAATAAAGTTATATTTATTTTATCATTAAATCATCTATTGTATAACTTTAATTAAAATTATCAAAGTCTCATCTGTATTTGTGCACATTGACCAATCAACATATTATAGATTCCATTCGTAGTACAATCATTCATTGTTTTTCATATAAATTTAAATAATATAGTATGAAATAATAATAATATGAAGTTAAATAATATTCGAAATGGATGGAGTGTGTATATTCGTTAAAATAATACTCTCCTTTCTGTCCGCTCACGCAAACGATTCGCCCACGTCGACAGCGACGCGATAAAAAAAGGGGGCCATGTGCCGCGCGTGCGATTCCTACGCACATTGCGCTACGTTTTCTGGAGAACCGCGCGACGTACCGCGAACGCGCTGCAACGCCGAGATGATGTTGAGCGGTCAGCATCCGGACTTCTCCGTATGGAGAAGATGAGATGAGACCTTAACCCATTACGTAGAAACTTAAAATCCTTCTCTCGTTCGGTCTACACGCAGTTATGTATTAATAGTCACCGAAATAAACTATTACGCAATTTTTCGTGACGAATTATGACTGTTTTGATAAGATTAGCAGTCTTTCTGTACACATTACGATATCAATCAATTCAATGGCCAGTTCTCATCTATTATTTCTTTATAATTTGATGTATTAAAATCTGAATATAATATTCACTTTCTCAATTTAGATTGAAATATAAAGATGTTATTCGTGCATTTTGGATACAAATTTAAAAATAGTCATGTGAGCACGTTTCTTTTGTTTGATATTAATTCTATTTCTCAATGAAATTATTTTAAAGAATTTTATATAAATGATGATCATTATTTAATGAAAATAGATACATCTCATGGACAAATATATATATACAACTTAGGATTTCTAGTTTCTAAGGACAAATAAGGATTTCGAGTTTCCACCAATTATTCGTGGTCTTCTCTTCCATAACATAACTATATTTATTATTTGATTTTTTCATGAGAAATAAAAAAAAAAAAAACAAAAACGAAATACATATTGATTGTTTTTTGACTACAGAATTCATTCAATTGATCCAACACTGACTTAATTAACAAACTGGACATCTCGAATGCAATTAGAGGGAATTAAAGCTCGACGGTGAGCGTAATGTATTTAACTCATGGATGACTCTCGTGTTTTATTAAACGAACACCGATACATGGTATCGTCATGAGATATTTACGTTTCGGGATGTCATGTATACATCGTGCATTTTCCGTATATAAATATTTCACATATGTGCCTTAAGTCTATTATCGCTGTTTTTTTTCTTTCTCTCTCTCTCTTCATTCTTTAAAATATATATGTATAATTGCTGTTTCTAAAGATCGATATATGATCAAAAATAACATGTAATAGCTAGGCAAAGAATGTTCTATATATATATATTTGTTTATATACATATACATGACACGTATATAGGCGCATTGGTACTATTATTATTATCATTATTATGGTTAACGTTACACGATTCTTATCATTATTGATATCGTCTTCACTATTATAATTATCATTGTCGTGTGGAGAGGATACCCGATGAATAATTATTATATAAATAAATAAAAGAGGAAAAATCTTATACTTATACATAATTATATAAATACGTCATGAGAGACGATATATTCATAAACGATTAATTATTACGCGGTAACACATAATGACATTATTATTACTATTATAAATAACACCCTATTCCCATCTGTTGTGAATGTTTACGTTGTTTTATGATATTTAAAATATTCTAAAAATAAAGTCTATAATTTCCACGAAAAACTTGTATTTACGTGTTGTTCCCGTCTTCAAACACTTCATCATTGAGTATTTTTTGTGAAATACTCAAATATTATAATTTATAATTATAATATAATTATTATAATTATTTGCCAATGGAAAATCATATATTTTAATTAAAAAAAAAAAAAAAAAAAAAAAAAATTGTTATGGAAAAATCTCTATATCCGTTTTTAGAAATAAATCGAGATATTTTTATTTCCCAAAGACTAAATTTAATTAAAAATATTTTTTTATGCATATTGTAGGATAAATTCTCACTCTCTCTCCTTCTCTCTCTCTCTCTCTCTCTTTTTTTCTCTCAAGACATGAAAGTGGGCGTATATGTGTAGAAATAAATTTATATAGAATCTAAAATTAACATTAAAATTTCGTATAAATACATATATTTATAGTTTATATTTGCAATGCGAATTATACAAAAACACGATAAATCTTTGTTTATAATCAATTTTTTTTTTAATTTAATGCATTATTTGCAACTTGAAAAATGAATAAAATCATGAGGGATTATCATATTTCAGCGTGAAAGACGGAGTCGATCGGCCGAGGAATTTATTAAGGTTTATCGACGATCTTTCCTATCTGCGGCGCATCAGGTTGCGGGGTTCGCGGGGCAACGGTAAATGCGAGCGCGTCGAGTTAACGTAACGTCACAAGTCGCGACGCGGCGGATCACTCTACGTAGGTTTGCCGTGTCGAGCCGCGACGCCGAACATCATTTTTGAGGATACTCGACAACGCCGATAATAAATATGTAAACGAAGAGGCTCCACTTATTGAGGCTGTGCGCGCGTCCGTGGATCAGCAGAGTTTAGAGAGACGTGTCGTTCCTGACGTATTTTCCCCATTTCGATTTTTAACCTGCGCATCGAGGAAACGAACGAAAAGGATATCGAGAGAACTGGAGAACGAAGGAAAAGCCGCCGTATGCCAAAATGTCATTCGAGGGAAAGTACAACGCCAAGAGCCCGGGTGAGTCAACGTATCGAGATAGGCTAATTGTGCCGGTATACTTTATTATTTTGACTCGTCAACAGTATTGCTTGCGCAACTTTTTAACATATTTCTACTAAGCTGTTACATATATTCGTAATCTGATTATTAGTTTATAATACCCAAAGTTAAATCTTGCATTATTCTTCCGCATATTGACATTAGACATTTTATACATATGTCTGTACATTATGTAGCATGAAACGCAAATGAACGGCATTTTAAATATTAGAAAAGGCATTGTATTGTTATGTTTTAGCGGTGAAAAGATTAATGAGAGAGGCACAAGAGTTGCATGAAGCTACTGAAGAGTATTACGCATCACCTCTTGAGGAGAATCTATTTGAGTGGCATTTCACAGTACAAGGACCGCCATCCACAGACTTTGAAGGTGGTGTTTACCATGGAAGGATTTTATTACCACCAGAGTATCCAATGAAACCACCAAATATCATTTTGTTGACAGTAAGTGGATATAATAGAAACTGTGTACGATATATAAATTATGCTTTATAATGGCAAGCTACATGTTCTTTTGATTTAGCCAAATGGCCGTTTTGAAACAAATAAGAAAATATGCCTGAGTATTTCTGGTCATCATCCTGAAACATGGCAACCATCATGGAGTATTAGAACGGCACTGTTGGCTTTGATAGCTTTCATGCCTACACCAGGAAGCGGTACCATTGGCGCATTAGATTACAGTACTGAGGAACGGCAAAAACTTGCCAAAAAGTATTGATATCAGCTGTTATTAAATATAACATTGCGAAAAATATATTCTTATCTGATTTATTATTACATTTCAGATCATTGAACTGGCAATGTGATACATGTGGTAAAGTTGTAAACTTGTTGTCCAAGAACTCAGTTAAAAAACCTATCACTGAGGAAGAGCAAACCATGCTGAATACAATTGCTCTAAAGGTAAATATATTATTTTAAATATGAAAATGTTTTCTAGACATATTTCTTTAATTATTGTATAATTAAGAAAATCATAATCTAATCTTGTATAATTAAGAAACTTGTAACTCTTATCACATTCTAAAGTGAAAACTTAAATAGATATTTGTAAAAAATATTATAGGCTGATGATTCACCTACATCAGATGTATCTTTCGCGGATAATACGCCAAGTTCACCCGAGAGCGAAATACGACACCGTAACGTGGAAACGATTTCGACGGAAAATACAGATCGTCAACAAGCTGATATTATTCTAAATCGTGTAGAGACAATGTCCTCTTCAAACGATTTATTTTGGAGTATTCTTATCGCCTCATTAGTATCTGCAATTATTCTATTGATCCTACGACGATTATTTCTTGTTTAACTTATTCTTTTTTGAAAGACAAAAATATGTCTGGAAAATAAAATAAATTTTATACATGTTTTATGGATATCATTAATAAGACAAAAAAACAATCAGATTCATATTTAACACAAACTGTCTGATTTTCATAAAAACATATATAATACATGACGAAAGTATGCATTAATATATTATATATCTCTATATTTTTTGTTCTTGTAGAACTGCACTTGTATTTATCTTCTTTTAATTATTGTTGATATATTACTAGTCGCTTTGTTAATCGTAATTGAAAAATGAATCACATATGAATAACAATATAGATATTATTTTAATATGTTAAATGGCAACTAATTCAAGATTTTAATACTGTACATTAGTTGTCATTAATAATACACTCTTTATTAATTATGTAATAATATTATCTTTAAATATTTTTCTGTGCTGCCTACATATATAAATCAAAAATATATTCAGATAATTAAAATCAGTATATTATTTTTATTGGTAAATTATATTGTGCAATTTAGCCTAATATGATAATATTTTGTAATAAATATATAAACTATACAGAGATATGTGTAATTCTATCTTTCTAGCTTTCATACACTTTTCATATATGTATAGTCACACTGTAATAAAATTTAATGTATAATATAATCTGTTAGAGAAAAAGGATGTAGAGCAGGATATTGTTTAAATGGATTTTTTGTATGTACATAGAAATATAATAAAGTAACTATTTATTAAAGCATATATAAACATATTACTTAACATTCATTATAGTCCACGTATAGTAATATTTCTCAATTCCACATCCGCTTTTACATTCATTGAACTGCCTCCAAATAACACCTTTTTATATACTTTGAGTTGATATGATATTTTTTTAAGAATATTTTATTTATTCTAGCACCCAAATATTTTAAAAAAAGTACTTAAACTTGTGAGTCACATTTAGGTCGTGTGCACGTTGCAATAAATACAAAAAAAAAATATATATATATATATTCACATATATAGATGTATTAAAATGATATTAAATAAAATATATAAAAGTAACATAGAGTATCATAAACTATAGCAAAAACTTTACAACTTCTTTATTATCTATATTAAGGCATTCTACATTCATCGTTTAACTGTTTCAGATAGTTTTATGTGTGCTCTCTGCATTACAATAAAATATAATTCTTTTTTGTACATTTGCTATATTTTAAATTATTTGATTTATTGAAGTGTATGTCTTTTAAACTGTATGTATCTTTTAAATTGATTCAATACCATTTTACAATAACTTGAAAATCAACTAGAAAATATACTAATAGAATCTTTTGTACATATATTTGCGTGTGTAATTTAAGCAACTTATTATTTGCATATGTATTATCTCACATCAAAATAAATCATTATGAGTGCACAAATATATCAAAAGAATTTAAAGAATACTGTGGCACATTTTGTTTGTAAATAATTTATTGTCATATGGAAGCTATATGTAAAGTAATAGCAAAAATAAAAACATTAATGCATCTAAAAGTTTATAATAAAGTTAAATTCCACTCTTAAGTAAGCAAATATTTTATCTAAAATTGAAAACAAAAAATATATATTTTATATATATAAATATCATACATATGCATATACTGTAAAAATGTTTTCTTGATAATTCTTTGATAGTTTGATAATTTTTTTCCATATTACAGATTATTATAAGACACGCTATGCACAATGTAGATATCCTCTCTCTCTCTCTCTTTTTCTCTTGTCAATTTTTGTGCTCACCATATATCCTAAGTTGTACAAAAAGTACATATTTTTGAAACGATATAAATGCAGTTATATTGTTTCAAGAATATTAATTTCGAAATAATATCTTTTTATATTTTTTATTTTACATTTTATATTTTATATTTTTGAAAGTATAGAATATCTATTTTAACTGTATAATGAATTTTTATAATACAAAAATACAAACAATTCCGTTAATTACAATTAAACCATTTATCAGCTAGTATTAATGTTAGTCCACTCGCCTGTTTCTTTTAGAGCTCTATCTCTTAATCTTTCTATCTCAGTTAGAAGCTGTTCAGTCTCTATATCGATACATACCATATCTGGTTCTACTGGATCCCACTCTAAACTATTCGGGCTTGAAACTCTGGACCAAGGAGATGATGTCAAGCTAGATGGTTGACTATTATTAACTGATGTCTGTGTTAAAGAATTCTCTGTATTTTCTTTTCCATTACTCAATATTGGTAGAGGCATTCCTGCAGAAATACAATCTGTTTATGTATTGTGAGAATCTATTCAGAAAAATCAGAGATATAATGATGTGATATATGTTACCTTCATGTTCCCATTCAAGATCAAGTGATGATCCCGGAGTAGAAGAAACATAAGTTTGTTGTTTTATTAATGTTCTTGCATCGAGAACTTGAAGCGATGTATCCAATCCAGAGCTAAACATAATTGTATCATTTTTTAGATATAATAAAACTTAATTTTTTTAACGCGCGCGCGCGTTACTAGAATTGAGGAATGATATCTACCTTGTAGAAACATCATTTCTAGAACTCAATCTGGCATATTTATTACCACTTCGTGACCATCCTCCATCTTCCAATAATTCTAAAGTCACTGGAACTCCATGCTTTTTCTATAAGTCAAATATTTTATTGCATAAATTAAAATATTTATTGCAAAGTAAAAGTAATAAATATATTTCCTTAAAATTATTCCATGGATTCTAAAAAAAAGTACAGAATTCTGAAAGTATTTATAAAATGATATTGGTTTGCAGATTTTTGTCATATTTATTATGCAATATCATCAGGTCATGTAACTGAAATAGCCCTCATATATTCTATAATATTTTTATTTTTATATACTAAATGAAATATAAAATATATGCCTTTACCTTAAATCTTTTTAAAGAAAGAAATGATAACAGACTATATCCAGTAAGCATAACAAATAAATGTAACATTAATATCATCAATTTTTAATAAAAATTAGAAATTGATAAACGATTTTTATACCTTTTTGATCTTTTAGTTTGGTCTTCGTGTTCTTCAGCATCCATAAACTAAGCATAAATGATAATTAAAATTATTCATGCCAATAAAAGCATAGTTGGAAAAAGAAATCTCAATATATACCTCAGCTTGTTCTTCTTCTTGAAAAGGCATACTGGTATGCCTTTGATAGAATCTGTAACATATAACAAAACAATAAATAAACAAAATGTATTGGTTTGATAGATATACCCCTTAGTAATATCTGCGACAAATGATAAAGATTTACTATTAGATTAAAGGATCCGATATATATCTTCCATAACTTTTCAATCATTCACAGTACGTAACTTTACTGAAAGTTGTGTACTAATCCCACTATGAAGTCAATGCAATTATAGTACCGAATCATGAAGACGCGTCTTTTATTTAACAGATAGAGCATATTTAAAAAGCAAAATAAAAAATCTTTTCTCGATATATCGAATAAAATTTTTTTCTATCAACATACATTCATATAAATAATGTTTCTGGTTGAATTCTAACCTGTACGATACGGAGTCTGTGATCTTCGCTAAACAGTGGCCGAGACAGGCCCCCATGACCTGTCAACCCACGGCGTCGCGCCGTCATCTAACTGATATGAGAGTTCAGATGCCAGCGTTTAATTCCACGTTACAACGGAAATGACAGCGTTCTTTCAGCTGATGCTATCCGATGATCAGATATCCCGATAAGACTACACGTTACGGAATAGCGCGTTCATCTATCGTGTATATTTACCTACTGTATACGCGCTTTTTCAAATTATGTGTAATAAGGCTCCGTCTTATGTGGCCCCTATTGTCTCGCCGCAAATCGTCAGCTGATATCTAATCTTATCGGTTACCCCGCGATCTTCACAGGCACTTATCCGCGCCGCGCCATTTGCATTCGCGATAACGTATATATTATACAGTGCACAAAAATTGTAGTAAGCAGACAAATTAAAATTTAATAATGAATTATTCATATCAGTCATTTTTGTGATAGAACAATGTGTTAATAACAGCACGCTATATCTATACCGTACAACTATCATCAAGATTACTTGTCAACCCTTTATATTAATTATATATATATATACAGGGTGTTCTG